>ML794639.1:198580-233266 GCA_009831015.1 Picea engelmannii
TATTAGACAGGTGTAAAATCACAAACTACACCTTCTACAAGTTGAACCACTCCATTTGGGTCAAAATTGAGATTAGGGCGTGCATTGTACAATAATGTAGTTTTCCCTTCAAATTTACATGAAATACCAAATCTAGGTGCATTAAAGAAACCTCTCACGTTCTTCAATTAAACTGTATATGCATAGATAAATTCACCATTTATCTAACTACATATTACAACATATAAAACAATTTTTGGAGCTACAGGGACGCTTGGGCATGCATTTTAATTTTGTCACGTAGTACAGTTTAGGCCTTGCAAATTACAAGGAAAACTTTGTCTATTTTACACAACAACCCTCTTTAAACTTGCAATTGCAAAATAAACAACATGTACATGTCTACTATGATAAAACACAGCCCCAACAACTTGCACAACTCAAATCTAAGGTATAATACAACCTTGGGTTACTTTTAACAAACAAAATGTGCATTCTAAGGGTTTTACTAGGCATCTCTTGTCTAATTTTGCACAAAATATTTTTTTATGACTGAAAATGAAAAATTGAACTCAATTTCTCTCATAACCAACCATCAATTGATTCATCAAAATGTCGTGAATCTTTGTGCATAGAAATCATCCTTTTTAGAGTGTAAATGCACTACTAATTGTAAAAAAAGATTATAAATAATGAAATTGTCAATTTAAAACTTAAATCTTGAATTATAGAGTCTTAGCCAACTTTGGGCGTGCAGTTTCATATAGAGAATTTTAACAATTTGTCCCTTTGGCTTTACAACGCAATTTTTAGCCTTTATGCACATTAGGTAAGTTTATGTCTACAAAATGCCAATATAAGTTTATAGACATGTAAAATCACAAACTAGTTGAACCACTCAATTTGAGTCAAAATTGGGACTAGGGAATGCATTTTACTCAAAGGCAGATTTTCCTTCAAATTTACACGAAATACCAAATATAGGTGCATGAAATCAACCTATCCCATTCTTCCATTTAAATTTAGATGACATAGATAAATTTACAATATATTTAACTCCATCTTATAACCCCAAACCAAAATGTATATTGCACCCTTCACCAAATTCCAATATAATGTTATATACATGTGTGATATCACAAACTACCCCTTCTACAAGTTGAACCACTCAATCTGGGTCAAAATTGAGACTAGGGTGTGCATTTTACTCTAAAACAATTTTTCCTTCAAATTTACAACAAATCCCAAATCTTGGTCCCTGAAAGCAACCTCTCATGTTCTTCAATTGTACTTTAACATATGACATAGGTAAATTTTCCATATATCTAAATCCATATTAAAACTTATAAAGCAATTTATGGAGCTACAGGGAAGCTTGGTCGTGCATTTTATTTGGTCACTTGGTAAAGTTTTGACATTCCAAATTACAAGGCAAACTTTAAATATTATTTGGTCACTTGTAATATAATTTATTCATTTATTGTTAATTCACCAAATATGTATGGATGGAAATTTCCAGTTGTTTCAAATTACAAATTCATTGGGATAAATTAAATTTGTTGAAATGTATGGAATTCTGGATGATTGATAAATATGTTTCCTCACATAGAGCACTACCTGGGTATGTGTTATGGGGCATCTGGTTAACCAGATAAAAAAAAAAAAAGTTTATTTTTGAAGATATGAAGGCACAATTAGGAAGACTTTCACATGACATTAGAGTATCTTATGGGGAAGGAAGGAAGCGACCAAATAATATTGTTCCAAGAAGCCTTCAAGAACCGATTATAGATCGCACTTAGCCTTGGGGATTTTTTGATGGGGCATGTCAGGGTACTATGGGAACTTGTGGAGTTGGGGCCATTCTTTATCTAGATAATGGAAATTACATTTTACTAAAGTATGGGGTAGGTTTGGACCCAAACAATAGAGCAGAACTCCATGCCCTCTAGATCCCACTTGAGGTTGTAGTGGACATGCAAGTTAAGAGGCTATAGGTCCTTGGTGACTCCAAACTTCTAATGGACTGGGAAAATGGTAAAAATAACATTTCTAACTTGGATTTGGGGCCTATTTTCAATAGTATTATGGAAAATAAATTATTTTTTGAAGAGGTTTCCTTTTCTCATGTTTACTGAGAATTCAACCACAAAGTTGATCAATTATCAAAGGAAGCACTCATTTTGGAGGAAGGTTTTTTTCTTGTTCATGATATTAAGAACCATACTCCTATAAATTTGATACCCTTACATCTTTTTTGATGAATGAATTTTTGGTCATGTTTTAATTTTTGTTGATGTAAAGTTAGAGAGAGTTTGTCTCATAGGTTTGTCTTAGCATCAATATGATTATGTGGAATTATTTATTTCAAGAGTGACCTATATAAGGATGATTGTAAGAGTCAAAGTCATAAGGATAGGATATAGTCTTATCTGATAGAGGCAGTCTATAAAGGAAATGGATGCTAACATTAAAAGTAGAAGGGATATCGTCAATGTGTATTTCACTTCCACTAGAAAAATCAATACAATGATTTTTTTTCTCGTAAAAAAAAACTTGAAATATAATTTATTATAGGTAGATTCAAACATTATTATAAAGATGCATTAAAGATCACTTAAAGATTGCATATAAACACTAAAGATCACAACAAACATCACATATAAGGCAAGTATGAGTCAAAAACATTATTGATCTTTCATTAATTCCTCATAAATATAGAAGGATATTTACATGACATACATCACAGTTACAATCTCCATTACAAAACTAGGAAAAATGTAATACAAATTCTACAACTTTTTCTCTCTGAAGATTCCTCCCGAGGAATCTCTAACAAGCCTCTCCTTTGTTATCTCTCTACTTACAAACTTATATATTATGTTCCCCATGGGGGCCACCTTGACCCATAGGTATCTTACATAAGTGGATCATAACTAACTTTACATGTACTCATTGGTCCTCAAGCTAGTTGTTACAGCTCTGAGGTGATGCTTAGTACTTGAGGCGCACTTCGCCTTATTATAGCCAGTCATTTGTCGCAATCATACTCAAAAGGGTGTATTATCCAATCACCAACTTCACACTATGGGATGGTACTGAAGAAGCTTACAGTGTGAATGGGTTCCAAACTTGGTAATGCACTGAAGGGTCTAATGGAAAATATGGAATGTGGTATGGATATGGAGAGTGCACCACTAGGAGAGATGAGAGCAGGGGAAGTGATGGTTAATGGTTTATGATGTATTAGGGATGATCTTGAGGTAGAATACTATGGTGGGGATGGACAATATTGATGCAACCAAGTATATGCTTACCATTAGTTATGGTATTGTTGCAAAGAAACTATTGCGGTATCCTATACCTAAGTCAAACACCTTCAACACCCATTTGGTTCGACCAATATGGACATATTCCTTCTAGTGAAATACTTTGTCTCTCATCTCCTTGTATTGTCACATTCCATTGGAAGTATTAGCATCATTGATTCCTCCCCTCAAGATGTTCTCCTTTTCCTTTGGCCCTCCCACTTTTGTTGGAGACTCCCCCTTTCTCTATCTTGGGGCCTCCTGGATAGTCGATACTGATGCAACATGTTTCTTCTTAATTAGTGGCACCACCCACATACTATTGTAGTATTGTGACCTCTGAGCCAACAGCCACCTGAATCCTTCCCAAGTTTCCCCCATGGTGGAGTAGTCTAAAATTTCTACATGTAATTGGCATTTTTCACCTAAATCTGGTGATCCAAATCTAAGCAAAATCACAATTTTATGTTGTTTAACTTGCATTTATGAATATATAAATGGATTCAACGTTCTAAAAAAACCCCTGGGGCACTCAGATTATACAGACTTAACCACTGAAGGGGCTACTTATAATTCCATGGACCAATGTCCCTTCATTATAGAAAGGGATAACTCTGGGACATGGAAATATCCGTCAGCACCAACCATCATAGGACTTCACTGGTCACACTAACTAACATCTAACTTGAAATTCACTCATGGCCTATCTGGGGCACAATTGATCTAGGTCAAGTACTATCCAACCTTCCCATATCATGCAAACTTTTAATATGCACTATGTTCATCCATTAATCCTTGTACTTTCCAATCATATCTCTTGTCCACTCATGTTTAATTGATGTCTCAAGACAACGAGGTCATAATAAGCCTGCATCAGACATTTTTGTCCCCCCTAGTTGGCATAATTGACATATCGATTGAGATAATGCGGGCATAATAAGCTTGCGACATACATTTTTTGTTGGAAAGTTGGCTTGGACAGGAGGTTGTCATTGATGTCAACCCTTGGAGAGTGATCTTAGAGATTGATGTCAACCCTTGAAGAAGTTTGATAGCCCCGACAGTGTGGTTTTGTTACCCAAAGTTGAATGAAGAATATGGATAGAAAGGATAGTGTGAATGCAAGAAAGGCCTTCATAGATGGATAGTACTCGGCATTCCATTTTCAATGATATGCAGAATGCCACATGGCTCCTCACGGTTAGGGAGATATGGCTTTGTAAATTTGGAAGCCCCAAAGAGTGGACAAGAAGCCCCTAGTTTGTTATAAGTCTTGGTCAAAAGGTTAAAGTTGTTGTAACAAGAAAACCCTAGAATCCCTAAATTAAGGAGAGGATTTACCTAGCACAAGTATATAAGCACCTCAAGGAGTCATTCACAAGTACACACACACACTCATTCATTGATCATCTATCTTTTGAACTAGTGATATTTTGCTAAGGTTGTGATGGAATTTTTTTGAGGTAGTGAAGGAAGGTCAAAGGAGAAAGTCTCGAGGTTGCAGCAAACCCTAGTTTATGAGCTATCTGTGATTTGCAGGTCAGAAGGGAACATATGTACGCAGGATGAAGTGAAGGAAAGCGTGGATATATGTGGGTTGTAGAAGAAAAGGTCATGTATCTGTGAAAATCTAATGAAGGTTTGAGTAGATGTTGGTACTAGGTCCCTAAAGGTCTGAAGGAAGTCTACAGGTCAGCCTCTTACTGTTTCAAGTCAGCTTTAGAGATATTGGTATGGTTATACACTTGTTTTTATGGTTACTTCTTGTCATGATATGGTGTATGCTTGAGGCATACTTGGTATGGTTGGTTTGGTATTTGGATATGGTATATCTTGGTTGCTTGGTTGAGTGAGGAACACTCTTATATCTAGTTCAACACATGACATGCTTCTTATAGTTCTTACATTTGAGTTGTTGTATATGGTTGAGGGATATCCATGTTGTATGGTGATGTATGCATGAGGGGCATGCATAGGTTCTTTGATATGCTTCATTGATGACATGGTACAGATCTGCATATGGTTGATGATATTGTATATGACATGGGTTGTACATGGTTGATGCTCTAGTTCATTATTCATTATTCATTGTTGATGTATTTTTTGGTTCATGATTGATGCATGATATAGTATGTATATTGGTATACACTTGATGCATGGTATGGTACAAGTTTAGTTGGTTGGTGAGACAGTGACAATGACAATGACAGATTTATGAAAGTGACAGAGAAAGTGGTAGTGACAGAGTTGTGACAGTGATAGATTTTGTGGCAATACAGTGGAAGAGTTTGTGACAATTTGTCTACATTTATATTTCAAGGCGGCAGGACAGGGCAAGGAAAGGTGGTTGTAGCCACCTTCTGGTTGTAGTTGGAGAACCTAGAGGGTTGTAGCCTCCTTCTGGTTGGAGCCAGAGAACCAGGGAGTTGTAGCTTCCTTCAGGTTGGAGCCTAATAATAGGGGGTTGGAGACTCCTTCCAGTTGTAGCTAGAATTGGAAGTTGGTGCTTCCAATGAATATTTTCTTTTGATAAATATATAAGAAAAGAATCATGTGGTTTTCTCCCATTTGGGTTTCCATGTAAATATCGGTGTACTGTGTATCTATTGTGATGTGATGTTGTTTATGTGTATACTGATGATAATCTATTGAATGTTAAATATAAACTGCTAAATATTGTTGAAGAATAAACTGTGGTTAAAGGAATATAATTGTTCATTACTTATTCACCACCCCCCCTCTCAGTAATCCAACATTTTTAGCCCCCATAGTTGGCATAATTAAGGCCCAATTAGGTGCCAAATGCACCCATGAGACGGATATGTTTCTAACATGGAAGTGCCATGTATGTGCCATAGTGGTAGGCCACAGGGAAATGGTGTGTCACGATGGTGATGTCAGTGTTGCAGCAACGACGACCTTGCCTAGATACAGACGATTTTAGCCAGTATAGTGGGAAGCACAAAATATTGTTTTATTACAAATCGTCGAAAATGCGTCGGAGGTTCAATGAATAATGAATCACGTCATAAGTCTGACGAACGTCGAGACACCAAGAAAAAATATAACAAAATTTTGAGAATTAGTGGGTAATGTCTTATGGTAACGATTTTATCTGTAACATCGAAACACCCCATCGAACTTCAACACCATATGTAGTAGTGTTATTAAATTTGTAACCATAAAGAGATTCATTTTCTACACAATTAGCTTACTCCTAAAACAACTCTTTCCTATAAAGTTTATATCATCTTTTTTTCATGAATGTATCAACCTTATGATGATGTGATCTTTGGATCATTGAGATTGGTCTTGAATAAGAGTTATTTAGATTCTCCTTTTGACATTAATAAGGTTTCCCTATGTACATCATTCCTTCTATTGACATAATTCCTTCTATTAACCTATTTTTTTTATATTAGATGTTTGAAAAGAAAAGGATTGGTGAAGATTTTAAGAACATTAGACATAAGAGAGCCCTGTGAATGATTAAAATTACAAGGAAAGAGGACTTGGAACCATCACATCACTTTATGGGAATGGATATTGTTGATATATATCTTTCTTCCTATTAATAAATAAATATATTCCCTCCCCCATTTACTTATGTTAATTTAATGTTATTATTTGGATGCACATACTTTAATTTCATTGAATAAATATCTATCTTCCCTCCCCCATTTACTTATGTTACCCATGTACTTATGTTAATTTAATGCTATTATTTGGATGCACATACTTTAATTTCATTGAATCTTGCAAGTAGATTATAAAGGTTAAATTACTTTGTGATAAGTTATATCTAGGGTTTTGAAACCTGTAGAGAAGGGAAGGTATTTTGTTTGTTTTGTGGGCGGAGTTTGAGTAGCTTGGATCTCATCATCTTACTTAAGGAAGATCCATCTAGTGAAACATTCGCAGCAAATTTGTCTTTTCCCTCTTTCTATGCATTAATTTAGTTTTTTACTTGTTTGATATGTTGTTTCTCACTAGCATTTTTGAAGATCAATTAGTACAACCGTACAAAAAAAATCGACAATAATCATACTTGAGAAACCATTAAGTACAAAGAATTTACTACATGTGATATCAATGGATGTTGTGGGGTGGATGAGTCACACGTAAAAGGACATGCACAAATCATAACACATTTATATTTAGAGCTTAAAGTGATTTTGTGATGGTTTAATGTCACTTAAAGACTTATTTTAAAGAATTGACAATACACTTAACGTTATAACCTCGCTTCTTTATTACAATTTCTATTGAAGTTAGAATTGTATGATTGTCATAGAAAATAACTAGAAAACAAAAAAATTATTATTTTTTATTATTATTGTGGAGGAGTGCCTTTGATTTTTATTATGTTTATTGACACAAATCATAATTCTTCTCTAATATGTTGACCATTGATGAATATCATAAAATCATGCTATTGTGAATATTAAAAGTTATGAGAAATTTATGGTTTATGGACCTACACTTAAGGAGGTAGATGGAGTGGTCAACATGGAATCCATGTTGAATCAGTGAGGATGTCAATATGGTGTGAGTTTTGGCACACCTAGAATTGGAAGATGTTCCAATCCTTGTATGCTCTTATTTACATTTCATCAGATAAACCTAAAAAAGAGGGCTTGCATACCTCAAACAATGACTATCCTGATTGGTAAAAGATCAATGGTCATCCATGGCATTCCCATGAGGCCCTCGTTGTAAAAATAGCTTGGTATTGTGAAAATAGATGGAGTGCGAGGAGCAAGCTAAGTTTGAGATAAGGCCAACATAGTCAGCAACTAAATGATGAATGGGAACAAACAAAGCATTGTGAAACATGCCATAGAATTTCCAGACTGGATGTTTGAGGGAGGAATTGGCCACCAACAAGTAGATTTTTTCCATAAGATCCAATGAAATTTAATATCAATTCCAAAGGGCTTGATTGATGGAAATGCCCTTTAACCAACTAAACACTCACATTAATATGATGATGGGAACATCCTAAACCACAGTTAAAACTGAGCCAAAACATTGAAGTCATCTAACTTCTTACTCATTATTGATTACTTGTACTTCCATGAGCAAATTGTTAAGAAATGTGAAGTTTTGTTGAATCATTTGATATCGCCTCAATGCTTCACCTCCTACTAGTTCCCTCAACGTTTCGTTCATAATGTTATCTCCTACATACTTATGCCCCTACGCTATAAAACAAACCTCCATGGGCAAGTGGTAATTAGAATCAAACCCACCATTAGGTTCTTCCTAGTCTTGATCTCCATGTGGTTCCCCTCCATGACACACACCCACTACGACAACCTAGTTTTTTTGTTCTTTTTCTTCGAGGGACAAAATCCCCGAGATGTCTATGGGGCCTAGCACAGACCCTCCCTTCCCTTATCCTCCTCCCAACGACCACACCCTGGCCTTAGCGTAAGCACCTTTCACAACTCGCGAGTTGGGAGTCAAGACTTTCGACTCCCCTTTTCTCCAAACACCGATACCCGAGATACGATACGGGTATGGCTCCCTCCTCACTAGCGCCTGCTACATGTAACCGTAGGCTAGGCCAAACACTAGCCACTCGCAACTTTACTAGTTGAGGTGTTGAGCCCTCGTGCTCCTTCTTTGCAAATTCCCAAGACGCGAGAGGTCAATGTTACGTGGACTCTGCCAGAGCGACGCACACCTGCCACTTGTCTCCTCCACTATACTCGACTCACAAGCTGTGTTACTGCTGCCCGTCGCACGATACCTCAGCTCTCCGTGTTTCATGGCCTTAGTGATCAAGGTGTAACTTCTTTGTCTTGTGAAACCCCGAGCCATGATAAGTCAATAGTGGGTTGGCTCTTTCCCAGGTGACAAGTGTCCACCACCGGTCACCCACTTCCTAGGCTAAATACTAATGCTACTCGCATCTCACGACTTCGCGAGTTGGAGTGTTGAGCCCTCGTGCTCCTCCTCCATAAATCCCCGAGATAAGATAAGTTAACAATGGGTTGACTCTTTCCCTGGTGACATGTGTCCATCACCTGTCACCTACTCCCACCTTTCTCTAGGCGCTTGTTGTTATGCCACCTGTCAACCACGTGGTCCCCACTTACGGATGGGTCACGTGTTTGCACAAGCCCTCGACGCTCGGCACTTTGCGACTTCTACAATCTTAAAGAAACTATTTCAAGTTTCGAACCCCCGATGGGTGATAACCACGAAAGTTCTGATCCCACGGTTCTCCCGTGGCCTGGATCCAACGGTCACGATCACGTCGCGATCTCATGAATCGTGAGTTCATGCAGCCCTACCCTTGACCACTCCAAGTCGCGAGTCAGTGAAATGATACTCTCCTCCTATACAAAGGATAAGAACAATGGTCAATAGGGCTCTGTTAGATCCGTGGATCTATGGTCCTGGATCCCATCGCTACTTGTGAAGGCTGAAAGGGTCGAGGTGTTAATGCCTGTGCTCCTTCTCTAGATCCATCAGTCTTGACAGATCTGGGGTATTCTCGAAAGGATTCTGACTATTCGTCTACCAAATAATAGGGTATTCTCTCTTTCTATAATTGGGCTCGCTATCCCTTCTAAGCTTGAATCACGAAATTCAACTTCTCGGGGCTTCAAACTCCCACAACTCCGAGACCTTAGAGAGCTATCCTTCCTTGCATAAGGTTTCCAGACCTGGATCACATGAACCTTCAAACAGTTCTTGGGCAATCGTCCCAAATCTCAGTCGAGTCTCTGGGTAAAGGTTCGGCACAGTTCCAAGGTTTATGGGGTAATCCCCGGGGAAGAGTACTCTTGAGGGGCCTTCCCATAATATTATGAGAATCAAGAAAACAAAGGATTCTCGGTGGAGAAAACTCATGCCCCAGACTTAACCATTTGTACAGAAACCAACAATGACATATAAGCATACACATGCATCCATTATTTCCAGTTTAAAACACCAGGCAATCATTCCACACAGAAATTATTATGGGCATATAAACATAAGCATGTATTCACAATATTCAGTTTGAAATACAAGATATAAAACACTTATCAGATCTACCAGGTATGATGCAACTACTGAGAGGGGTGCTTGTTTTCACCCAACCGTAGGTTCAGTGACTCCAAACGGATTTACCACTAGCCACCCCCGAGCTAGACCACGATGCTTTGAGGTTGTTTCTCCTACTTCCATCTCAAGGGAAATCAAGGACGAAGGTTACTCTCCTTCTCCTGATACAGGAAAATAATCTAGGACAAAGGTTGCTCCTTCTCCTGATATTCAGAACTCCCTGCATTTCCAGGGTTTCTCCAATTCTCTTCCGCGATCCCTATCATGCGCGCTCTCTCCTCGTCTGCCCTCCACAACACAATTCTTTCAACATTTTTCTCTGCAAGATTGTGTGTGGCACGAGTTTTTTCATCCGTGGTCAGGTATGAGAGCTGTTACGGATGGGCATTTCACCCCCATCCCCTCATTAACTCTTGAGGAGCCTCCCCACCTACCACTCTGATGGGAAATCCATTTCAGGATCAGAGAGCTGCTTTGGTCTTTGAGAAAGTAAAAACCAGTACGATACTAGCTCAGTGGAAGTTAACGCAACCATTCCAAGTCCCTTCCACCACCTCTCATTAGCCATCGTGGTCTCTTTTAGCACATCCCCCTCCCAGCATTCATGCAACACATATTCATTATATAATTTACATTCGTCGACCGTTTATGCAAAGGTCTGTCAAATCAAACATTCATAACTTAGAGTTTGCCATAGTTCTTGGCCAATATAGTTATTTTTACAGACTGGGGGAAACATGGTGTTACAATTCCCTCCCCCTTAAAGGAACATCGTCATCGATGTTCTATCTATCAATATGACGTGTATGTATAGAAGTAAAAAAAATCGAGTATGCATGTTTCATGGCATCTTCCATTTCCCACGTAGCCTCATCTAGGCCAAAATGTTTCCACTGCACCTTGACCTATGCAATGGTTCAGTTCCTGAGTGGGTTTTCTTTTCTGTCCAGTATGAATTGAGGTTCTGGCAGGAATTCTCCCTCCGGTTCCACCTGGATCATAGACCAGTCAATTATATGATTAGAATCATGTACATATTTCTTCAATAATGAAACATGGAAAACATTATGTGCTTTTACTGTGGGAGGAAGTGCTAGCCTATAGGCTACAGGTCCCACTCTATCTAGAACTTCAAAGGGTCCACAATACCGAGGTGCCAACTTGGCACAAGCTCCCATCCTCAGGGAACTCTTACTGGGCCTAAATCTGAGATATACATGGTCTCCCATCTTGAATTCTCTTGGAGTTCTCTTTCGATCGACGTAACTTTTATGTCTGTTCTGAGTGACCTTTAGATTTTGTTTTATCAGAGTCACTTGTTGTTCCATTTCTTTCAACATGTTGGGTCCAATAGTAACTCTGTTCATGGGATTACTCCAACTGACTGGAGTGTTGCACAGTCTACCATAGAGGACTTCGAAAGGGCTCATCTTCAGGGATTCTTGATAGCCATTGTTGTAGGCGAATTCCACCAGTGGCAGGTAATCTTCCCACTTTTTGGGTTGATGCATTACATGCATCCTTAGCATGTCTTCTAATATTTGGTTCACTCTTTTCGTCTGTCCATCGGTTTGAGGATGATAGGCTGTGCTAAACAGTAATTTGGTCTCCAGACCAACCATCAAGGATTTCCAAAAGTTGGAAGTAAATTTCATGTCTCTATCAGACACGATCTCTTTAGGCAGACCATGTTGTCTGAATATCTCCTTCATGAATATGTTGGCGACGTCTATTGCCTTGCAAGTCGACTTGATGGGGATAAAATGAGTGGACTTGCTCAGTTTATCCACTATTACCATGATGGTGTCATTATGTTTAGTCGATGTTGGTAATCCGGTGATGAAATCCATGGAGATGGTTTCCCATTTCCATTCTGGGATTGGTAGAGGTTGTAATAATTATGTTGGGTGTCGGTGTTCTGCTTTAACCTGTTGTTATTCCATGCATTTGGCTAAGTACTCAGCTATGTCTTTCTTCAATCTAGGCCAATAGAATTGTTTCCTGGTGGCGGTGATCATCTTCTGGTATCTTGGATGAACAGTATATGGTCTTTTATGTAGTTCATCCATTATGAACCTCTTCAAGTCATCACAATCTGGAATATACAATCTGTTTCTGTAAGTTAGGAAACCTCCATATATCATCTGGTAGTCTTCATATTTTATTCTTGTGGGTTCTTGATCTAGGTACGAGGTCACGGTCTGGAAGAATGTGTCTGTTTCTTGTGCATTCTTGACTCATTCTTTGACATTCATCTCGCAGGTGCTCACCGCTGCCAGGTGAATTGTTTTCATACTTCTGCTAAGGGCATCAACCACCTTATTTTCCTTTCCTTTAACATGTTTGATTTCAAAATCAAACTCACTAAGGAGGGCCATCCACCTAGCTTGTTTGGCATTGAGCTTTGGTTGGTCAAACAGATATCGCAATCCACATTGGTATGTCATAAGCACAAATTTCCTCCCCAGGAGGTAATGTCTCCACATTTTTAAGGTGTGCACTATGGCGGCTAGCTCTAGATCATGGTTCACATAGTTGACTTTGTTCTCATTCAATTTTTGGGATTCATAGCAAACTACACTTCCTCCTTGCATAAGGACTCCTCTGAGCCCTTCCTTACAGACATTTGTGCACACGAGGAAGTCATTTTTGGGATCAACGATCTTCAACACGGGTGCATGGGTCAGTAGATGTTTTAGGGATTGAAATATTTCTTCACATTCTTGTGTCCACATGAATTTATCTCCCTTCTTCTGGAGGACAGTGATTGGACAACCAATCTTGGAGAATCCTTTTATAAATCTCCTATAGTATCCTGCTAAGCCCATAAAGGATCTGATATCTGAAACGTCTTTTGGGGTAGGCCATTCCATGATAGACCTGGTCTTATCAACATCTACTGCTACTCCTTCTTCAGATATGACATGGCCCAAGTAATGTATTTTCTTCTGGAAAAATTCGCACTTGCTAAATTTGGCATAGAGCTGATGTTCTCTTAACACTTGAAGTACAAGTCTAAGATGTTCCTCATGTTCCTCTCTATTCTTGGAGTAAATTAATATATCGTCAATAAAAACCAGTACAAATTTGTCTAGGAATTTGCTGAGCACATTGTTCATCAAGCACATAAAAGTGGCAGGGGAATTGGTTAATACAAATGGTACTACTACAAACTCATAGTGACCATATCTCGTCCTAAAGGCAGTTTTGTGGATGTCTACACCCTTGATTCGGACTTGATGGTATCCAGATCTCAAGTCAATCTTTGAGAAGATGGAAGCACCTCGCAATTGATCGAGCAGGTCATCGATCCTGGGTAAGGGGTACTTGTTATTTATGGTTACCTTATTTAGTTGTCTATAATCTATGCATATTCGGAGGGTACCATCTTTCTTCTTTACAAATAGAACTGGTGCTCCCCATGGAGACACTTTGGGATGGATATAGCCTTTGTCCATCATTTATTTTAGTTGTAATTTAAGCTCAACTAGCTCGGGTGTGCTCATCCTGTAGGGTGTACTAGACACTGGCACTGCTCCTGGTGCAAGTTCTATCGAGAAGTCAATATCCCTTCTCGGAGGTAGACCCCATACCTCTTCCAAAAATACATCTCTATATTATCTTAGTGTGGGGTGGTCTTCAAGGCTCGGTTTGTCATCTTCAACTGATTCCAACACCTTTATCACATAAAGTAGACATCCTTTTCTACAATACTTTCTCATTTGAAGGGCTCATATTTGTCTCACCGAGACAGGTTTTTGAATCCCTCGAAGGGTTATCCTTCTTCCTTCTTCACCCACACATTCTAAGGTTTTATGGTAATAGTCCAGACTAGCTTTATATGTGGCTAGCCAGTCCATTCCAATCAACAGATCATATGATCCTCAGGGTAGTACGTTAAGGTTTTCTTGGGTGGGGAATTCACCCATAGTGAATTGGCAAGTTGGTATGACCTCCGCTACCTTTCTTTTGGTGCTAGTGGCTAACTATACCAACCATGGCTTGGTGTGTTTATGTGGCTGTAATTTACACTTATCAACGGCCTTAGGGGCTATATAACTCAAATTTGAACCAGGGTCAATTAGAATAGACACTATATGGTTGGTGATCATACCTTCCATCTCCACCACTGAAGCTTGGTGGTCAGCTTGTTTATTATCCAAGGATGCATAAATTTGCAGCACACTCTTGGCCACGCCATTGACGGTGATAGCTTCTTGAACGTTGTAAATTCTCCGTCTGTTCTGTTGTTGGTGTGAGCAGTCCCTTAGTAGATGTTCTTCTCCACAACCCCAACATTTCAAGGGTTCTCTCTTTGGGTTATCAATCTTTCCTGGGGTAGATTCAGAAGGTTTATTTCCTCTATGGGAAGGAAAATTATGCTCGTGTACACTTTGGGTTGGGAAGCTCATCCTTGAGTCCTTTTTATAGTTTTTAAATCTTGGGGATTTAAACCCCTTTTTCTGGAATCTTGAATTATTCTTTTTCTTCCATCCTTCGCGAGGTTTTGTTCGATGCCCTAGATGTTCATAAAAATATCTTTCCTTTCAGATAGTGTCTTCTAGGGTCTTTGGCTCATCAAACTCAATCTTGTTCTAATAGTCCTTAGGTATTCCACTAATGAATCGTTGCACCTTTTCCTTTTCTTCTTTTATATAGGGTACGTACCTCAGCAATTTGAGGAATCTGTTGACATATTCCCCTATGGTGTGTTGCCCTAGCTTGAGTTCATAGAATTCTTTAGTCTTTTCGTCGAAATATTTTTCCGAGAGATACTTCTTTCTAAAGTATTTCTCAAACCATTCGCAAGATAGGTCCTCTTCGTGAATCCCTTTTACATTCTTAAGGTCTTCCCACCAAATGGAAGCCTTTCCATTCAAGTTGAAAGTGGCTACTCAGGCCTTCAAGTTTTCTGATAAATCGTGGACTCTAAAATACTTCTTTAGTCCAAGCAGCTAGGCCTCCGCTTCCTCCCCCTTATTTATTTCACCGTCGAAAGAGGGTGGTTTGGCCTTCTTGAATTCTTCGAGATTATGACTTTTGGAATGCTTTTGCTTCTTTTGTTTTCTTCGGGGATAAGAACTAGTTCTGCTACTAGAAGATCCCTCTGAGTCACCAGTTTCCTTTCCAGAGGAATCGTCTGGTGCTTGTCCCTTATATTTGGGGTGGACCTTTCTCAAGGTTCTCTTCCCAGTGTGGCCACTTAAAAGACCATGTTTCTGTATCTCAGGTGGACTTCGACTTTTCTTTGTCTGTCGTTGGTCTGTGTGACTGGTGTCAGGTCCATGCTGCAATTGTATTTGTATGTCGGATAAAGTCTGCAACAAGACTACACTAATTTATGTTTGCTTCTCTTGCTATTTTATCAACCTCTTGTTGTTGGCCTTGTAGCTCTGTAGTTCGACCATGAGGCTTCTCACAGTCTCAGCTAGATCAGGAGGGCTCTCTACCACTCTCCTTTCGTCAGAATCTTTGTCTTTGTTGTGGGATCCATCCCCCACTTCGTGGTGCATCACCATTCTATGCGTTTGCAGTTTCCCACGATTGATCGTCTGCTTGTTGTGCAAGAGAAAACACTTATTGTTAGTCAACATTGCATTCATTCACAATCAGCACATAATTCATATTTTTATTTTTTTTCAAATGCATACACACAATAGGAATTTTCATTCTTAACTTCAGCTTTTGATAAGGGGGGTTAGGATAGAGAGTTAATCCTTTTAGGAGTACTTCAGATGGAGTTATTGCGCAACTCGTCCATGAGCCCAAGCAGGACAAGTGTTGTAACCATGCTCTGATACCAATTTGAGACACACCCACTACGGAAACCTAGTTTTTTTGTTCTTTTTCTTCAAGGGATAGAATCCCCGAGACATCTTTGGGGCCTAGCGCAGACCCTCCCTTCCCTTATCCTCCTTACAACAACCACACCTTGGCCTTAGCGCAAGCGCATTTTTCAACTCGCGAGTTGGGAGTCAAGACTTTTGACTCCCCTTTTCTCCAAACACCGATACCTGAGAGATGATATGGGTATGGCTCCCTTCTCACTAGCACCTACTAAATGTAACCGTAGGCTAGGCCAAACACTAGCACCACTCGCAACTTCGCTAGTTGAGGTGTTGAGCCCTCGTGCTCCTTCTTTGTGAATTCCCGAGACGTGAGAGGTAAATGTTATGTGGACTCTACCAGAGTGACACGCACCTGCCACTTGTCTCCTCCACTATACTCTGCTCACAAGATGTGTCGTCGCCGCCCGTTGCACGAGACCTTGGCTCTCGGCGTTTCGCGGCCTTAGCGATCAAGGTGCAACTTCTTCATCCTACAAAACCCCGAGCCACGATAAGTCAATAGTGGGTTGGCTCTTTCCTAGGTGACAAGTGTCCACCATCGATCACCCTCTTCCTAAGATAAATACTAACGCTACTCGCATCTCATGACTTCATGAGTTGGAGTGTCAAGCCCTCATGCTCCTCCTCTGTGAATCCTCGAGATACGATAAATCAAAAATGGGTTGACTCTTTCCCTAGCAACATGTGTCCATAACCTGTCACCCGCTCCCACCTTTCTCTGGGTGCTTGTTGTTACACCACCTGTCAACCACGCGGTCCCCACTTATAGATGGGTCACGTGTTTACATGAGCCCTCGACGCTCGACACTTCGCGACTTCTACAATTGAAAATAAACTCTCCCAAGTTTTGAACCCCCGATGGGCGATAACCACGAAATTTCTGATCCCACGGTTCTCCCGTGGCATGGATCCAATGGTCACGATCATGTCACGATCTCGTGAATCATGAGTTCATGCAACCCTACCCTTGACCACTCCAAGTCACGAGTCAGTGAAATGATACTCTCCTGCCTATACAAAGGCTAAGATCGACGGTCAATAGGGCTCCGTCAGATCCTTGGATCTACGGTCCTGGATCCCATCGCTACTTGTGAAGGCTGAAAGGGTCAAGGTGTTAACGTTTGTGCTCCTTCTCTAGATCCATTGGTCTCGACAGATCTGGGGTATTCCTGAAAGGATTCCGACCGTTTGTCTACCAAATGATAGGGTATTCTCTCTTTCTATAATTGGACTTGCTATCCCTTCTAAGCTTGAATCATGAAATTCAACTTCTCGGGGCTTCAAACTCCCACGACTCCGAGACCTTAGAAAGCTATCCTTCCTTGCATAAGGTTTCCAGACTCGGATTGCATGAACCTTTAGATGATTCTTGGGAAATCGTCCCAAATCTCAGTCGAGTCTCTGCGTAAAGGTTCGGCACGGTTCCAGGGTTTATGGGGTAATATCCGGGGAAGAGTACTCTCAAGGGGCCTTCCTAGAATATTATAAGAATCAAGCAAACAAAGGATTTTCATGCCCCAGACTTGACAATTTGTACAGAAACCAACAATGAAATATAAGCATACACATGCATCCATTATTTCCAGTTTAAAACACCAGGCAATCATTCCACACAGAAATTATTATGGGCATATAAACATAAGCATGTATTCATGATATTCAGTTTGAAATACAAGGTATAAAACACTTATCAAATCTACCAGGCGTGATGCAACTACTGAGAGGGGTGCTCGTTTCCACCCAACCGTAGGCTCAGTGACTCCAAATGGATTTACCACTATCCACCCCCGAGCTAGACCACGATGCTTTGAGGTTCAGTCTCCTACTTCCAGCTCAACGGAAATCAAGGACAAAGGTTACTCTCCTTCTCCTGATACAAGAAAATAATCCAGGATGAAGGTTACTCTCCTTCTCCTAATATTCAGAACTCCCTGCATTTCCAGGGTTTCTCCAGTTCTCTTACGCGATCCCTGTTGTGCGCTCTCTCTCCTCGTCTTCCCTCCACCACACAATTATTTCAACCTTTTTCTCTGCAATATTGTGCGTGGCATGAGTTTCATCGTCCGTGGTCAGGTCTGAGAGATGTTACGGATGGGCGGTTCACCCCCATCCCCTCATTAACTCTTGAGGAGCCTCCCCACCTACCACTTTGATGGGAAATCCATTCCAAGATCAGAGAGATGCTTTGGTCTTTAAGCAAGTAAAAACCAGTACGGTACTGGCTCGGTGGAAGTTAACGCAACCATTCTAGGTCCCTTCCACCACCTCTCATTAGCCATCGTGGTCTCTTTTAGCACATCCCCCTCCCAGCAGTCATGCAACACATATTCATTATATAATTTACATTCATCAACCTTTTATGCAAAGGTCCGTCAAATCAAACATTCACATCTTTGAGTTTGCCATAGTTCTTGGCCAATATAGTTATTTTTACAGACTGGGGGAAACAGGGTGTTACACTCCACCTCTCACAACCACACAAGGCATAGTGGGGTCGAAGGCATTCCATGGAAAAGCAGAACAAGAAAGATTCAACATGCGATGAATCTAAGGAGAATTAATGTTCCGAGTGAGAATGGGCTCCTATAATTTATATTAATACTAATTATCTCTATTATTATTAATTTGATTAATACTAATTATCTTCTCCAACCCTAAACAATAGAAGGGTAAATACTAAAGACCAACTCAATAAATTTTGGTAGGACCATGTCCAAAAAAAATTCAAAACAAGGAACACTATCACACCAAGAAAATCCACCTACAACAATTGCTTCCATGGGTATCCCGACAACCACCAAATACATTTACTACACTTACGAAATGCAATCAATTTAAATCTATTAAATTATTACTAGCACAACCACATAATTGAAAGTGGATGATATATATCGATCATCATCATTTTCCATTTTTCAAAATGAATGGCGTTGATCGACATATATCAACCACTTTTAATTATGCGATTGTGCTAGTTGATAACCGACATGCATAGGGAGGATTAGTAGATTTGCAAATTAAAATATCAATATAATTAATAATGAAATATCTATGGTTGACCATGTTAAACTCTGGCTTGTTGTGGTTGACCACATAATTAAAAGTGTTTGACTTTGGTTGACCACATTTGACTATGGGTGACCATGCTTGACTATGGTTGACCATGTTTGACTATGGTATACTATGTTTGATTGTGGTTGACCATGGTTGACAACAGTTGAATATGGTTGACCTTGGTTGACTATGCTTGACCACATTTTATTATGCTTGACTATAGTTGATCATATTTGACTATGGTTAACTATGTTTGACTATGGTTTACCATATTTGACTATGGTTACCATATTTTACTATGGTCGACTATGCTTGACCATGGTTGACTATGCTTTGCATTCATCTTTATTTTGTTATGTTGAATTGCTTCATGGGGAGGATTAGTATTGCAAATTAAAATATCATATAATTAATAATGAAATATATATGGTTAACCATGTTAGACTCTTGTTTGCCATGGTTGACCACATAATTAAAATTGGTTGACTTTGGTTGGCCATGTTTGACTGTGGTTGACTATGGTGACCGTGTTTGACTATGGTTGACCATGTTTGATTATGGTAGACTATGTTTGATTGTGGTTGATCATGGTTGACTATGTTTGACTATGGTTTACTGTGGTTGACCATGTTTAACTATGCTAGACCATGGTTTACTATAATTGACTATGGTTGACCATAGTTGACTATGGTTGACGTTCATCTTCATTGTGTTATGTCAAATTACTTCATTCCTCTATGGTTACATCACATTGTAATGTTTATTAAGGGTTATGTCATATTGTGACATCATTTAAGAGTTATGTTTCAAGACGATGTTCCTAAATGGTCATGATGCATCATGATATTCATCTTGGTGGTCTTATATGGAATTTTTGTGTTCCTCAATGGTTGTCACATTACAACATTTATCAAGGGTTTTGTCACATTTGATGGATTCGAATGCTTGATAGGGATTATAATCCCCATGATTTGCATATGTATTTTCATCTCCAATAATTGTAATTAGGAGGTTATTATTGAGGATTCATTTATTGAATCCTTTTGGTTTCCTAGTCATAGGGAGTTGAGATTTTATGGGAATGGTTGAGATCTTTCCTCAACCTATTCCTTGTTTTGGTGTATAGATCCTATTTTGTTGGATCTGGAGAGTCTTTCTCTCCTCAATTGATTGATTTAGCTTACCTCTTATAAATCTATATAAGCTTCTTATTTGATCAATAAAATCAATCAGAGATTTGTATTTCACACCTTTAGTGTTGAACTTTACTTGAGTGGATTATTATCCACAACATATATGTTCATGTTGATGTATGGATCGTGGTCTTCCTCAACAAAAACATGACCATATAGCTAGTGTGGAGGTTCAATCTGGCCTTTCTCAACAAAACACAGTCCTACAGCCACCGTGAGATTTTAAATTGGCTTCCATTTGAAACAATTCATGGTCGTACAACTCAAAAATTGGTCTGCAAAATTTAGGCATGTGACACAACCTCTACAGATCATTTCAAAGGGTGTATTATAGCTCATTTCGAAGAATTTTTTGTTACCTCAAATGGGTATTTTATGGAATTCGATTTTGTTTCCTAGTTTATGAGATATCGTTGATTGAAGTCTCAAAATTATATAAGACAGTGTGACCATGCATCCCTTGCATTTCATGAAGCATTTTATCACTTCATCGGTTACCTTGAAGAATTTATCTTACACCAACATAAACATCTCTTTGATACCTCAAATGGGTCTTCAACAGAAATTGATTTCATCACCTATAACAAAATCTATGAATAAAATTGCAACTAAAGGTTCACTGGCTCTGCATCTCGTACCCTTAGGCCTTATCTCATTTTATTTCATTCTATCATTATATCTTGTCGATGATATGTAGCTATGCATGGAAATATTTTGAAATGTCAAAATCATTCCCTAATCATATTTGTTAGGTGTGTGGTAGAAAAAAAATATAGCCACATGTTCCATAGATGGAAATATAGAATGTAAATAGGAACATCTACATTCTTTATGTAAATAGGGATGTATCCTAGGTGTCTCGATAGATGGAAATATGTCCATAGGATGGGCAATGGTTCAGTCTTTACATTTGGCATATTGTTTCATATCATAGTCTTACAATTGACGAAAGGACTCTGCACATTGATTTTTGAGAACCCACAATTCGTTTTTCATATTTAGAGATGTCCATATTTGGCATCATCCACCAACATTTTGGGCTTCTTTGTAGCACTACTTTGCATGGTGATTTTCCCACTCCTTATGCATTTTCTTTACAAGCTTGTTTTGGTATCCGTGACTCTAGGAGTTTACATGTCTTCATTTGGTAGTTACTTAGGGACTAAAAGTATCCACACTAGGTTTTTGTTGAAGTATATTTTGGAAACTTTGGATAGCTCCATTCTACTTCAACATCTTTGTCACTTGTATCACATCGATGTGTATAGTGTTACAGCCTTTTCAACAGATTAATTGTTAGTATAATTTTAGTTGGTTTTGAGAATTCATCTAATCCTATATGGATTTGGGTTCAATTCTTTGACTCACTGGTTTTATCATAAATCTACCACTTTCTTCCTTATCAACATCAGCAACATCAACTACAACACCAACAATTTTTCTATCTCTCTTGAAAGCATTGGAGTCCAATCATAGAGATTATAGAGATTATAGAGATTATAATCCCTATGATTTGCATATGTATTGTCATCTCCAATCATTATAACTAGGAGATTATTATTGGGGATTCAATTATTGAATCCTTTTGGTTTCCTAGTCATAGGGACTAGTTGATATTTTAATGGGAATAGTTGAGATATTTCCTCAACTTATTCCCTGTTTTGGTGTATAGATCCTATTTTTTTGAATTTGATGAGTCTTTCTCTCCTCAGTTGGTTGAGGTAGTGTGATACTTGTATTTTCCACCATAGGTTTTTAAAGCATGTTATTAGATGTTATGAGGCTAGAATTACATAATTGAGTAAAATTCTCATAATTATTTCACAAGGAAATAACTATTTTGTCATAATTTCATAATTGAGGAAAAAACTCATAATTGAAAAGAAAGTTCATAGTGAGTTGGAAAAATTTCATAATTGAGCATGGAACTTGAGGAAAAATCTCATAATAGAGAAAAAGTTCATAATAGGTTGGAAAAAACTCATAATTGAGCATGGAACTTGTGCATGGCATGTAATTTCTTAGTTCACATGCCATCAAACCTATCTATGACTTGTAATTTCTTAGTTCACATGTCATCAAGCCTATCCATGACTTGTATCCACCTAATTCATGTGTCATTAAGCTTATCTTCAATATATTATAAAATCTTATAAGAAGAGGCCAAATCAAGGAGATGTGGAGTTGTAGTTTGAGAGTGGTTATGCTGACGAAGTAGAAAAGGAAGTTCAAGTGGCTAAGGAGGAGCATTGGGAACCTATAACTAGGAGAAATGCATCAAGACTCAAGGTAAACAACACTGGTGTATTTGTCCATTTTACTTGTGTGTGTGTGTGTTCCCCTTTCCATATTGTTGTATTTCGTTGCAAATGATAGATTTGATCTCTCCTTGAGAATATCGGATTAGATATAGACTAGATTTGGTATTTCCTAATGCTTGGAGAATTCATAGATTGATGTTTGTTTGTCAACTATGTGCAGGAAGCAGATCATAGGAGGTGGAGCTAGATCTCGGGAGTTGCATCATCCAGGACATACGAGGACAACCATCATCAAAGAGGTATGTCATTATCTCTCTCTCTTAGTGTAAAAGGAATCAATTTGTTTAGATCTAGGGAAACTATGTAGCTATTTATACATGTTGTTTGTCTTGGATCAAGGGTAGATCCAAGGGAGATCTACCTTATCCGTAGGATAGATTTATACATAACAAGTAATTTACCTCATGTAAAGATATATAAGTTGCTTATTTGATCAATAAAAATAAGTTTGAGTTTGTATTGATCATTTTGTGTATGAACTCGACTCTCTTGAGTGGGATTTCCCACTTCATGGGGAAATTCCACATCAAAGGGAGAAGGAAAAAATGGTCATCTTCCTTGATTTTCCTTATAGGAAGATTTTTATGGAGCATCATCATCAATCGATATGAATATTTTTTTATTATTGAAAGCACAAGGGATGCAAATTCCAGTCACAAGGGGAAAATAAAACCCGAGTAAGAGTTTTTTGTAACTAAACTGCGTGCCTCTCCACTACCACAACTAACCACTTCCTTCCAATGCATGAGCTCTATTACATTACAGCGTGAGAGTTTCTCTAGTACCAAGAACTTATATTTTTAAAGGACTACAAAATAAATCCCAATATCTAATGTGCTCTTCTGGTGATGGGGAGAATGAACGAATACAATGCTTTTTTGGTTCAATGATGGATTTCTTTTAGGTATTTCTAAGGAGGAATATGAGGGTTTAGGAATATCATCGATCTGAAATGTGCAATCTAGGAAAGTATCATAGAGGCAGTGTGACCATGGAAAATATGGGCATCGTCATGGATATGAAATGTGCAGGGAAGGTGGCTTATGTTTGGTATGTGTTATATTCTTTGCATGTGTGTGTGTGGGTGCGTCAGATTCGACAACTGTGTCTGATGATCCCTCGTAGTAGTGCTCTATGTGTCATGTGCACTGGGTGATTCCTAGGGGGGTCCTAGGAGGGGGTCGGGTATGGTCCCCCCTG
Organism: Picea engelmannii; assembly: GCA_009831015.1. Lineage (NCBI taxonomy): Eukaryota > Viridiplantae > Streptophyta > Pinopsida > Pinales > Pinaceae > Picea > Picea engelmannii. The sequence continues at coordinate 222,544 of ML794639.1, forward strand.
GTTACGCGCAGCGTTCGACACCGGGTGGTAGCCCGGGGCAGCACCCCGAAATTATTTTTTTGGCAGTTTTTTCTATTTTTAGCGATTTTCTAAATTAATCCTGGATTAAGGGATTAGGGTTTTGGTATCTATGGAATTTCTAAAAAAAATGTATATATTGTATGGTGAATGGTGAAATTTGATATAATGAAATAAGAAAGGTTTTCCCGGTTGAGGGTTTCCAGTATAAATCTCTGTGTACTATGTGAATGAGCCATTGATTAATTTATGTTTTTCTTAAGAATCTATATGCGTTGTTGTACTTCACAGGTTTAAAAATTACAAGAGGCAGTGTGACCAAAGAGAAAGTTTCTTGGAGGTAGTGCAACCAAAGAGAGGTAACCTTCCATGGAGTGAAAAACATGTGGTGGTTAAGAATAAAGAAGGGTTCTTGTTAGCTTGTGTGCATGGTGGTCGAGGGTTTTTAAATTAAAGGCTTACTCATCTCTAGAATCTGATGCATTTTCATCATATCCAAATTGATCGGCCTAAGCGTTGGTTTAAACCCTCTATTTACCTAGTGGAATGGCTTGAATGGAATATTGTAGCCCTCTGTTACTCATGTTGAGGAATGGTTAGTAGAGAAAGCCAAATAATACAATCAAATAATCACAGAAATTGTAAGCTACTATCATTGTGATTTTTGTTATCATTATTTTAAATTTTTTTGGGAAAACATTTGGTTACAATATGGATTTAACATGTACCTTCAATATCTTATAGCTTGTGTGTAGGGAATTTGAGGGTTTAAAAATATAAAAAAATCAATTCATTGCAAAAATAGTAAACTATTATCCTAATGAGTTTTCTTATTGTGTTTTTATTGGGTGCATAATTGTGGTTACAAAAATGGTTGTAACATATAATGGTTTTTGTTAGATTGTGTGCAAGGTGGTTGAGGGTTTAAAGATCTAATACAATCTATTCATTTCAAAAACATGTAAGCTATGAAGGCATAAAGAAAAATCTCATTCCAAAAAACCCTATCATCCCAAGAATATATTGTCTGCACAAAACTCACAAAAATGGAGTCTCGTTGAGACCGATTGTAAATACCATTGGATTTCCCACTTACCAACTAGCGAAATTCCTGGAAAAAACCTTGAAACCATTGGTAGGCTAAAGCTTTTCTTACATCAAGGATTCTTCTCAATCTATTGATGGTATAACACATATTCATATGAATGAAAATGACATACTGGTGAGTTTCCATGTGGTCTCTCTTTACACAAAAGTTCTTGTTGAATATGTTATTAAATTTATCAAGGATATCACTAATGACAAAATAGCTAGCTTAGTGAATATCTATTTGAAATCCACTTATTGTATCTTTCGAGGTGACATATACGGAAAAAAAAAATGGTGTTGTGATGGGATCTCCACTCTCTCCCATGGTGGCCAATCTATATATGGAGTATTTTGAGAAGAATGCCATCGATTCCTTTCCCTTGAAACCAAGAGAATGGAAAATATTTGTTGATTACACTAACATCATTTGGCATCATGGTAAAAATAATTTGGATAATTTCCTCACCCATCTAAACAACCAATCTGATCACATCTGGTTCACTAGTATGGAGATCTAGAGAATAACTACCTTCCATTCCTAGATTTCCTCATCACTAAAAAAGAAGATGGTTCTCTTACACACTAGGTATATCAGAAGAAAACCCACACACAGAAATAGTTGCATGCAGACTCTCATCATCATCCATCTCAAAAGAATGATATCTTGAACACTCTTACCACTAGGGCAATCAAAATTGATAATCCAAAACATCTCAATGAAGAATTTAAAAATCTCTCGAAAACCCTTCAAAGAAATGGATACAGAATGAGAGATATCAAAAAATCCTTCAAAAGAGAAAAAAACCTAGAGAATAGGACACATGATAAAGAAAAGGAAAGCAGAATAAGAGATATATCCCCTACATCATAGGGACAACTAATAGAATAGTTAAGGTTATGAGAAGAAAACATATTGAGACAGCCTTCTCTCCCCCTAACTCCTTAAGGAACATGCTTGATAATGCTAAAGATCTTATTGATCCTAAGATGAGAAAGGGTGTCTCCCCAATATGCTACTCATGCGAAAAATATACATTGGTGAGATTGGTCGCTCGGTGAAGGTTATATTAAAGGAACATTGTGCAGATATCATACACAATAGGACTAAAACATCTACAGTGGTTGAGCACTCTCATAAATCTAACCAATAGATATGCATTGAATATGCAAAGGTAATTTCTATGGAAGACCACTATAACAAATGACAGATCCATGAAGCCTTGGAGATTGAAAAACATCCTCAAAATTTCAACAAAGACGATGGTTTAATACTGAGTGAATCCTGGAAACTGCTCATTCGTACCTTTAAGAATAAATTTAATAATAAATAATTAATCTGGCAGCCAACCTTTGTTGACTACAATGACGACATTTGTATTTAAGAGACTATCTTTCTCTTTTTATCCCTTGAAATGTCCTTCACCCAATGATGGACTCATCTTTGTATTCTAAAACGTTCATAGAGAACACAAAGAAAAACTCACATGGTTTTTCATAAAAAAATATCAGAATTATTCTATTTGATTGTACATTTGATGTTAGAGTTGAGAAGTTTGGAGGTTGCCTCATAAATTTCAGGTCATTGAGGTACAAATATGTAAGTTCACAGTTTCTATAGCAGCTAATAATTCTGCATTATCATTGACAAAGGTTAAGAATGTTTCCTTTCTAGAGCATATCTAAAGATCTTTGCAACAATAAATCATTTCAATCATGAACACCATCCTTGCAAAGTTGTTTGGTGAAATTTACCTTTGATTGCAGCCTAGCCAAATCACATATGCACGGGATCACGATGTGATTTCAGGAAAGCATAGGAAACTAATGTGTATACATTGCAAGAAATATTTTAAGATGAGATTGAATAGTAATCTAACCAAATACAAAATTCTCCACCCAACTCAAGATAAGATGGTTGGAAGCCTCAACAACCCAATTGATTTGTTACTGAAATTGCAATCATGGAAATCTAGTTTGTGCTTAGGTAATTGTTAGTGATCATTTATGCAATTAAATGATCTTATGGAACTTTTTTTTATCCCTTGTTTCGATTCTTGACACTGTTAGTTTTCCTTCTTCCCCTTTCCCTAAAATCATTTGAACTTAGTCAAAATTTATCTCTCTCTTATGTTTTTTCTTGGATTTTTAGTACATGTGTATTTTAGATTTCAACATATTTTGTTTCCCCAATTCATATTGGTTTTATTTCCCAAGACATCATTTCTTTAATGGGTAGGAAAATATAAAACAAATAAAGGTGAAAAATTCCTCATTAACCATATATGGTGCATATTATATGATGTGACTTCTTCCTTAATACTAATATTTTAATCTTAATAATGATCATACAAGTGCTTGTCATATTGGAATCCTATCAAGACATCACTCCTCTAGTATTGATAGAACACAAAATTTGGAAAAATGTTGTTTTGAGGAATTATTATACACATCATGCATCAAGAGGTATAATGTGTGAGCTCTAGGATCAAAATGCAACCTCAAGGAGGCGATTCTTCAAAAGATCTAGAGGGTCAATTGGGCTATCAAAACAAGATCCAAATAGTCATATATTTAGCAAGCCAAATATCAGAAAACTCTGGAAGGGAGGGGTCTTAAAAAATTGTACCACTTTCAAATCAACTAAGGAGTGTTATTTTCCTAAAATGGATTCAATCCTTCTTTTGTTCACATGGAGTAATAGAGCAAGGATTCTCTCATGAAGTGGATCCCAAGACAGTGGGACTTCACATATTGTTAGACATTTCTTTGCGGCCCATTAAAACATATGGAAAGAACCTTATGCAGCTAGGGGATTCTCATGATTTGTTGATATTGAATGGCCTCCCCTATTTCCCAGGTTCTAGTCACTCCACATACTTCCCACAAAATGGAGGAGCTAGTGTAATTGACTATGTCAAGATTAGCCTAGACCTACTTCCTTGGGTGTGTCACTTCTCCATAACCTCATCCCCTTATCATATCATGCCCTCCTTTCCTTCTCCCTCCAAAATGATCCTCCCTCTCCCTCGAGTCCACCTCATACGGGCCCACCTTGAACCATTATTCTTTTCAACAAGGGAGACCCATACATCATTTCAGCCCACCTACACTAGATTCTCCCTCTTGAATCCCTATTCTTATCTCTCAAATTTTCATCAGCTAAATATGATTGCCTTTCATCAGTCATTTGGGAAGCAGCCCTCAAATCCTTTCCCTATGTCACCCAATACACCTCTCTTTCCCCAAAAAATAGTTCATGCCCCATGAACCGATGGTATGATGCATACTACAAATCTCTCCATATTAAGATGATACATGCATTCTCCCATGATCGGTGTTCTTATCCTAACCTTAAATCTTCTTATCGATGCTTCCTATACCAAAAAAAAAACAGTTTCATCTCACGAAGGAGATGTGGATTGTGTTATTCCCATCTCCATGCCCCTCACCATCATCCCCCATCACTCCCCCTCCCCATGAATTTAGATATGGATTCCATGTTCTATCATACCTCCACTCTCTATGATTCCCCTAGACAGGCCCAGATTTGTGTCACCTCTCCCCTCCCCCCCACACCTTCTTCCTACTTGTTCTCATATCAAGATATCGAGAAGGTGTTTGGTTGATGAATATCAGCAAAGCACTAGAGTTCTTCAAGCATGGTATTCATTCCCTAGATTACGAATTGGATGACATGTTTAACCATGTTGTTTGTACATGTTTTCCATAGGATTGGTCACATCGCACTATTTACCTGATCTATAAATTAGGTCCCAATTCAGATCCAAACAACTACAAAAAAATCATGGTTTGCCACACCTTCTCCAAGATTTATGCTATGGTCCTTCATATGAATCTCTCTAGAGAGCGTCAAAGGACACTTCTTAGATATAGAAGACAAGGAAGGTTATGTTCTACACATCACATCACTAATCACATCATTACACTCCAAGCCATCATTGAGGAGGCATGACATCGCTCTTTAAAAGTGTATTGCTTCTTTGTAGACTTTCATAAATATTTTGAATCGATTCCCTATGAGGCTTTGTTCCAAAGGCTCAAAGGCATTTTTATTTCCAAGACACTCTTGACCACCATTATGCACTTGTAATATTTGACTCTTGGTCATCCCACATTGCACATGGGATTTCTGACTTTATTAGGAGTACCATTTGGGTCAAATAGGGGTGCCCCTTGTCCTGCACACTTTTTGGTATCTACATAAATGAGCTTGAGTCTTTTCTACATGAACATATCTTTATGGGTGTCAAATTCACCATGTCTTTATTTCTATCCTTCTCTTCACTAATGATGTGGTACTCTTAGCCTCATATCTAGAAGGGCTTTAGAGATAGCTAGATACTTTCGCACTTTTTTATGATCTTCGACCATTGATGGGAAACTTGAGTAAAACCAAGGTGATGATATTCAATGGGTCGAAGAATGTTCTATTGGATCATCATTTCCTTTTCAAAGGAGAGGACATTCATATCACCAACACTTATACTTATTTGGGGGTTTAATTCTTAGGACGTCACTTCAATTTTCGACATACTCTTCAGCCTCATGTCAACAAAATTTATGGATCCTTAACCAATCTTGAGATACAATGTTTCTAACACTTTTTTTAGTATATTTTGTCCAATATGTCTCTTATGGATTCCCTTGTCTATCCCACGGTCCTTTATGGCTCAAAGGCTTGGGGGGCTTGTTTACTAGAGGTCGATTGGGCTTCAATTGAGAGTGTGTAGATACTTCTCCTTTGACACATTATTAAATGGAAGCATACAGTACTCCAAGACATCATCCTTGCAAAGATTGGTGCATGACCCTTCCTTCTTGAGAATATTTTCCTCCTTGTTTAATTTCTGCACCGCATTCATAGTTTCACCAACTCAACAAAGGGTCAAGATTGGTACATGTACCTAACTTATTTCTCATCAAATTCCATTTCCTTATCTGGTCCTCATGTTCATACTAGATGTTGGTTTATAGGTTGAGAGGACACTTAACTTGCATCTAAATTCATGCCTCTTGCATCTAAAACCCTAACACCAATTAGGACTGTTAACACTCTGTAAATTCCCAAAGGTTGTCGGAAGGTAGAAGAAATTTATCATCAGAGGTAACTTTGTCCAACCACTTAGAAACTAGGATCTAACCCTACTAGTTTCAGAGGGGGATCTCTCTGTAAGATTTAGATATGTTTCAGGTTTCATATATTAGGCTAGTTAAATAAATAGGACTCTATTTGTTTTATAAAATGGATGAAATATCGTTTACGTGTCCATTGGGCTATGGGGTGTGTGTTAAGGTTTGAGATCAAAGAACAAATTTTACAATGTTTCTTCACAGGGAAGGATAATGCCAATGTTGGATCCTTTATAATTTAAAGTGATGGATAGAAGAAATAGATGAGATAATAAACTATAATAAAGAAGCATTCAAGAATTTATTTATCACAATATCAGAAGACAAACATTTAGATCTTTAAAAGCCAAAAACAAAGTATACGAAGATAAATTATGCAACTTTAACTTCTTTTAAATGATCAAATGTAGAAAACAAAATGATATAAAAGAAAGGTAAACCATTCAATGAAGAGAAGTAACAATCACCAACAATTAACACGCAAGAATCATGTGAATCGTCTCTTTTTATTACTGGTAGATATCTTTAAAAAAATTACAGTTTACATCTTTCTTGGGCGTAAAGATCAACCCTCAATACTTCGAAGTTTGAAGTATTTATAGAAAATAAATAACAATTAGGTCATGTCATTAATGATTAGGATGTGGTAGAATCCAAATCTAACTACCTAGCTAACAAAATACAAAATTATAGGAACTATTAATGATCTGTTAGATTCTTTGAGCTGATTTCGGGGAAAGTTGTTGGTGAGTCATCAACTTGACTATGATTGCTCCGCGTGATGATTTGTACATCCCCATCATCTTCTAGCCGATCAGGTCACACAGGTCATCCCATCTCTGTTGACTAGGAATGTTGACTTTGAGCAGCCTTCGGTACACCTCAATGTCTCTGTGTACTTAGCGAAAGTGGGTTTGGTGATGAAAAGATACTTTATCCCTTGTTGAATATTTAGGTATAATCACAGAGTTTCCAAGAAGGATTTTCCTGTGATATTTCCTTTTATGCCTGCAAACTTGGACCCATCCTTCACCACTGTGATCATATTATGTTTATAATCTGAGAGAGTAATCAACCTATTATTGATCACAAATAAGCTTGGGAGACCTTTCTTCTGCAAAGATTCAGTCTTGTTGAAAAACCTCTGTACCACTACATCCATTGCCTGAACTATCTCCTTGAGTTGTAGCATTAGTCCCCTCTTGGTCAAGACTCTCTTAACTTCAATAAATTTTTTAGTCCTATCCTCAATTTACAGGGCTTCCAACTCTTCTTTTGATTTTGAATTTAAGAATTTGATTATCTTGTTGGTCGTTGTAGGCATTTTCCTCAGTTCTCCCTTTATCATGTCGATGGCAAGTTTGGCTCTCTGCACTAGATCTTGTTGTTCAAACATGATTTGTATCAGGGGCCAAATATATGTCACTGATTGACAGATGTCCATCCAAATATTTTCTTTAGCCTCTGACAAAGTCTTAGCCATGACTGTTTCTTTCTAAAGCTGTTGCAGTTCCTATTTGAGTTTGTCTAACTTATGCCTCTTAGTGTTGTAGTTGGCCTAGAATGTGGAATTTAGATTTTGGAGATTTTGAATCTCTTCTTGCAGTTTTCTGATTTCTTCCCTTTACAGAGTCATATCTTTCATTTATTTTTCCAATTGGTCTGTTGCATCGGGAGCTGTCACTGATGTTGTTGCTGGAATTTCTCCTGTGGTAGTTGATGTTGTCATTGTTTTACTGAATCTTGTGATCGGGACTGCGTTCAATGGTATGACTGCCATTGGCACGTTCTACTCCTTTTCCTTAACTAGTTTGTCCAGCTCAGCTTCCATTTCCTTAATTTGAGCATTCTGCTCCATGATCAACTTCAACATCTCCTCTTTCTGACCTTCAGTCTCGGCCATCTCTTTAGCTTGTGGGTCTTCAGTAGTAGATATCTTTAATTGTTTCCTCAGGGTGTCTATGTCAACATTCTTATTTTTGGCAATCTCTTCAGCTACTTTGATATTAGTCGGATCATAACCAATTTTGAGCACCAGTTCTTCCAGGGGCTTAATTTTGTTATCCTTTGCTAAAGAGGACACCTTCTCGAGCTTCAGTTGAGTCTGGACATTATTCAATGAAACATGTATCTTTGTTGCGGCCGTGGAGGTGCTTGCCAAGGTGGAGAAAATCATTTCTCCAATCTGTCTGTGTAGGTCCATCTGATCAGCCGGATGTACTTATGTAACATCAAACTCGAAAGTTGCCCTTTTATAATCAGAAATTGTTTTGGGTTGAGGTACTTGTGCCTGCAAGTAGGCCATGTGCTTTCTCCCCTTCTCTGTATCAAAAGAATATAGTAATGTGTGTTGGGTTGTGGATGTTTGTTTCAAAAATTGGGCATAGGTACTATTTGTTAGCATTGCATTTTTCTTCTTGATCAGGTTGTATTTCTCAAAGAGGTTCAGTCCTGCAAACTCCTATGTAGCTTTGGTTGTTAATATTGTATCACTCTACTTCTTTGACGAGGAGGTGGAAATCATCTGCTGGCTTCCTGAGGAAAATGGAGAATCCTCACCTTCCATGATTGTAGTAGACTAACTCTCTTCTCCACCAGACCTGTTAGGTGTATGACTAGTCTTGGTCCTTTTTCTATAAACCTGGAAGTCATCTGTTGAGACTTCAGTGACCGAGGGAGATACCTCTTTCTTGGGTATTTTCTTTGCTAGCTCCTGAGGAGTATTAGTCATTGAAATGTTGGAATAAGGGGGTTGTTTATTGATATCTGTCAGAGTGTTATCATCCCACTTGGTCTGGTTCATGAACGTTTCAAATTCTAGTTTGGGAACATGAGCATATGGGGAGTTTTTATTCCTTAGTCTAGTTTATGCAATGACACTAGATGGATCGTAATTCCATGGGAAATGTTTTTTGAACTTCATCTCCAGTAACAACTTGTTTTCTTCTTCTCCTGTCACTTTGCTATTGCAGATGAAAGATCTTATCTATCCCTTGATCCTCAATTGTTGTTTCTTTTTTAACGACACAAAGTGAATATTGTCTAAGTTTATCATCTGTCGGATATATTCCAAAGCGAATATCCTGACAGGTAGGAACTTGGGCAACTTATATGGCGGAATCTCACAACCATAGACTCTAATATCTGTGTGATCCTGGTGAGGTACCATTCACCGGTTTTGGCAAGGTCCGAGAGTTGCAGGATCCTTTAAATCTCTTCATTAATCCTTGGTTCCTTCTGTCCACTCAACATGATTACCATTGGATGGTAAAATTGATCAATGAACTGTTTAAAATTGAACTCTGATGAGTTCTTTCTCGGTAAAGATGTCCAGGAGGTGACTGCTTGCGGATGGCTGTCCTAGTCTAGTTTCTGCATGGAAAATGAGAACTTCTCTTCTTGAGAGAAAAGGAACATGTAAGATAATATAGAAGAATATCAGAACATGCCTTCTGTAGGAAACTTGAAAAGTTGCTCATGAATATTATCGGCCAGAAACTGATTGAAATTAAACTAGATGGTGGCATTGTATTCGGTAGGGAAAATGGACAAGAAACCTAGGATGGGTTCTGTTAGCGATAAAAAACGCACCAACATTTTTGAAAGAGTGATTCCTAATCTTGTAGTGAAAATTTTGATAGCTTCCTGAGCTCCAAATGCAGATCTGAAAGAACCATTGGAAAGCTTAGGATTTGTAGATGTCGATCGACTATTTAAGAATGCAAAATGGACTCTCCATGACTGAGAAATTTGATTTTTAAAAAATTTGTGCTTTCACCAGCACAGAAGGCAGAATTATGACTAGTTAGCTGCTGAAAGCTCCGCCTTTCAGCAGCTAAGGAGCAGATTTTTGGGTAAGTTAGCTGTTGAAAGCCTGTCATGGCCAGAATAGCCAAATTTTCGCCCAGATTAGGATTTTTGGGGTTTGAATGGTTTGAAATATTTTTCAATAAGCTGGTTATGAATTATCAAATCAAAATATGAAGGCCATTCTTGGAGATGAAAGTCAAAAGGGAATTTTTGACTAGATTTGGTGATTTTCAAGGGAAAATGATAGGGATTTTTGGCACACATCATCAAATTCGAATTCCACTTTCAAAGGAACAGATCAAAGAGCCTTGGAAGGCTAGGCTACACTTCATCAACTTTCAACCAATGTTTGAAGACCAAAAGATAGAGGTTGACCTCATCTTGAGGATCTCTCCTTATCTTTTGTAAATCAGTTTTGACTTTCTATTTTTAGAATATCAGATCCATTGTTTTAGGATCTGAAACTGATTGTAAAAGGCTATAAATCCAAAGACATTTGGAGCACTAGGGGATTCAATCTTGGATACATTTGGCCTATGTACTTAGACTCTTATTTTGATATGAATCACAGTTTTCTTTTGCTACTAATATCAGATTTTCTCATGTGTTTCATTGCTCTGTAATTCGATTCAATTTAGCTCAGCTATTAAGAATT
>ML794639.1:241615-285783 GCA_009831015.1 Picea engelmannii
GTATAACATCAAATGCCAATTTGACTTGGCTGAGTTGATAGTTCGTTGTAGCATCGTCTTGAGAGTTTTGTTAACAGCTTCCACCTGCCCATTGGCTTGGGGATAGTAAGGTGAGGAATGTTCTTGCCGTAACCCAAGCTTTGGTGTTAACTCAGACATCATTTGGTTCTGAAAGTGACTACCATGGTCAGTGACAATCTCTCTCGGGACGTTGAACCATGCTATAATCTGGTTAAATAAGAAGAGAGCTACAGTCTCTCCATCATCTTTAAACGTTGGCATAGCTTCGACCCACTTAGTGAAGTAGTCGATAGCTAAGATGATATAGCGGTGCCCCCTTGCTGACGGGGGGTTGCATGTAGTGTAATCAATCCCCCATTTAGTGAAGGGACCAACTGTGATGACAGGAAGCATGGGAGTTGGATGTGCCCTCATTTTCCATGAGAAGATTTGGCACGGATGGCACTTCTTGACCGACTCGATACAATCTTTCATAAGTGTGGGCCAGAAGTAACCTGCTCGTAAAATCTTTTGGGTTGTTGCCAACCCGGACAAGTGACCGCCACAGGCTCCTGTATGACAATCATTGAGCACTATGACGGCCTCCTCATGAGTGAGACATCGGTGCAAGATACAGTCTACACCTCTCTGATACAACGTATCATTGAGTATGAGATAGTTCTTAGCCTGATGGCGTATCTGCCGACACTCGTCATGAGAAGAAAAGGTGGGGCACTTCAAGGTATGGAGATAGATCAGTATATCTCTGTACCAGGGGTCTGAAGATTCAATCAAAAACATATCCCCCCGGATAGGTGATTCCTCAGGCACAACGTCACCTGACTCAACCGGAAGCTCCGAGATAAGTTCTGCGAAAACCAGTGACTTTTTGGACTTGGCTGAAACAAAGTCTAAGTCAAATTCTTGGAGGATTACCATCCATCTACTGATTTTTCCGCTGATAACTCATCGTGTCAACATGTACTGGAATGGATTCACGACGGAAATGATGGTGGTCTTGTGAAACAGAACATAGTGACGGAACCGTTGAACAGCATGAACTGCTGCCAACGCAAGTTTTTCAAGATGGGTATAGTTAAGTTACGGTCCTACGAGGCCTCGGCTCAGGTAATAGATCACGTATTCGGAAAACGAATCATCCTCTTGAACTAAAACCATGCCTATGGTTGACTCTGCAACAACCAGATATAATAAGAAGTCTTTGTTATAATTAGGTGGCCGTAGCAGAGGTGCGGTAGTGAGGGCGTGTTTTAATGCATCGAAAGAGCGTTGAGAGGCTTCGTCCCAGAAAAAAGGAACATCTTTCTTCAGTAAACGCATAAATCCCTTGGTGATTTCGGCATAGTTGGCGATGAAGCGTCGTAAGAAATTTGCCTTGCCTTGAAGACTCTGCAGTTGTAAGATTGTGCGTGGGGGGGGAAACTGGACTATTGCCTCCACCTTAAGAGGATCGACCATGATCCCTGTTGTTGAAACAATGAAACCTAACAAACGTCCTGACATGACGCAAAATCTGCACTTGTTGGGATTCAAGTGAATCCTGAAGTAGCGACAGTGTTCAAAGATTAGTCGGAGGTGCATAGGATGATCCTTTCGCTTGCGAGAGCGTGATGCTAAATCATCTAGATAGGCCTCGACTATATGTTTGAGGTCGTGAAACGCAAAAGACATGGCCCACTGGAAGGTGGCTCCAGCATTCTTGAGACCAAAAGGCATCTTATGATAGGCGAATGTACCCCACGGACAAATGAATGTCGTTTTATGTTGGTCCTCAGGTTTGATTTGGATTTGATTATATCCTGAAAAACCATCCATGAATGAAAAGGCTTCACAATCGACGCATTCATCAATGATCTGATTGATGAATGGGGTTGGATAATTATCTTTTGGACATGCCTTATTCAAATCATGGAAATCAATACATACACGAATCGTGCCTTGTTTTTTATCGACCGACATGGGGTTTGACACCCACTGAGTCAAATGAATTGGGTAAATGAACCCGGCCTTGAGCAATTTCTCAACCTCAGCTTTGATGGCTGCTGCTTTCCTAGGATTAATTGGACGAAGTTTTTGTCGAACAGGCTTAGCATCAGGATATGTAGTGATCTCATGTTCAACTATTTTTGGATCGATGCCTGGCATTTCCTCATAAGACCAGGAAAAAACTTCACGGAATTCTTTGAAAAGATCCGTGTAAATCTGAACCTCTTCAGGGGAGCAATCCGCTCCGACGAAGACATTCTCCACGACGCCAGGGTTTCGGGAGATGTTGATAGGTATAGTGGCAGCGATAGTCACCATATTTCCCTCAGCATAAATTTCTTGTGTAGCTAAGAGGTTAATGGGACATGGTTGATCTCCCGTCATGGTGATAGTGAATTCTCCGACCTCGATTCGGCTTAACTCTGGGAGGAAATATGATCTGTGATGAAGATCTTCCCAAGGTTTGTCCGGACTAGTCATTGCTTCGACTACAGCTTTGTCAGAAGGCAAGACTAAGTCTAACGAATCAGTGGTAGCAAGAGAACCCTGAGCCCAGATAGGCTCAAGAAGTGGATCCAACTCTTGTGCGAGAGTCGGATCAGGAGTAGCTGAAGTTTGTTGGACTAAAGAGTACGCTACTTCAGTGGCTGACAAGGGCATGGACATGCTAGTGTGCCCTGTCTCATCCATCGTGGATGATGGGGAAGGAAGAATCCACGGATCCTGAAAGTAAGTCGTGCGGAATGACGAGACGTGAAAAATATCAGCCTTGTGGTGAGTCGATATAAAATTGACATCGCCATGAGGAGGTGGGTAATCAAAAGTACCCATCAAAGATGGGCACAAAACAACTCCTACGTTAATGACATCGGCTTGAGGATTATCTATCATGGGAACCGTGGATGCCCCCAAAGCTGGGTCAGGTCTAGAGAAGGACAATTGATCAATGGTCACTATCCGACCTTCATGTGGAAACAATAAGACTCGAAAAACTGTAGCAACCACTGCTTGCATAGAATAAGTCCAACTATGACCTGACAAGAGATTGTAGTCGAGGGGGGCATCGACTACCTCTACTTCGACGCACACGATCTTTCCCCCTAACTGTACAGGGAAAGAAGGAATGATGCCATGTGGTCGGAAAGAACGACCGTCGAACGTAGTGAGGAGAGTAGGTGATGGAGACAACTCAGGCTGACCAATGGCTTTCCAGCATGCTAACGACATAACGCAAGTCGAAGCGCCCTCGTTGACCACCATGCGGAAGATATTCCATGTAAAAAATTTCATGGGATGAGCCACTACTATCTGAAACGCGACGTGGTAAGGCAAACGAGGTTTCAAGTCAATCATATCTAACATGATGGTACCTGGGTTACAAGTCTCAGTAGAGCCTAAAGCATCCAATAAGGCTTTTCTCTGAGTAGGGCAACTTTGGAGGACCTCCAAAGCGGACATATCACAAGGGGTTTGGGATAAATCTTCCACCACAGAGTAATTCTGGGCGGCCCTTGCGTTTGGATTGTGAGAAGCTTTCTTAAACACACCTTTTGGAATGTGTGTCATCATTTCCCCCAACGTCTGCTCAATCTGTAGAGGAAGAGATGGGAGTTTGGCTTCTTTGCCCTTCTCAGAGGCGCTTGGTTTACTATAGTTGTGCACTCTATTCGTTATTAAAGCATCACCCCTAACCATATATACATTCGCGGATGAGGAATTATTTGGGGGAGGGCGGGTTTCATGGCTGCCCCGTTTGGCACTTGTAGAGGCTTGAGTTAAATTTTGCCCATGCTGAAAGGGATTAGTCAACATGGCTTGTTGTTGTTGTGTGACAAACTTCTGGGCCTCCGCAAGTCGAGGGAAAAGATGGGTTGGGTGGTCTTCCGCACATAAGTTGCACGGATACCTCGCCTTCCATTTTTCCGTAGTGCCCTCTCCAGCATTATCAGTGGGTTTTTTATCCCCCTTACCCTTCTTGTGTTTTTTTTTCTTCCCTTAAGGTTGCTGGGGGGCCTTTGGGTTAGTCGTCTGCATGGAGTGTACTTCCAACGTTTGGGTAGGAGGAGCAGCCAAAGCAGTAGTCTGGCTGGCCGTTGAGTGTTGTATAGATAATTGTTGCAATTGTTTTGTCAATTTCTCAGCGGGCTTGGTTTGTGTTGAACCAACGATACCATCGGCATGTAGTCCGGCTCTCTATCTAGTTTTATCTAGTATTGATTGTGGTGCATCCGGCAGGATGTTGTACAATAGATCAGACTGAGAATAGATAAGCTCAAACTGTTGAGCCCTCATGATGGCATCTTCTTCGGAGAAAACCCCAGAAGTTGCGACGTCTTTGGATAATTGCGGTACTAAAGACTTAAGGAACCACTCAAGAAGGAATGTTGGTGGAACTAGTACTTTGATTAGACTCTTTCGACGTCGCCACTCTCGGATATGATCAGATATATGGTCTGTTGTCGTCTGTTCGAAATTGGCTAGCAACTCTGTGTCAGCGTCGTATCTCACAGGTAACTGGAAATAGTTAAGGAAGGCCATTGCCAGTTTGCCAAAAGAAGAGTATCGTGAATGATCAAGCTCTATGTACCATTTCGCGACACTCCCAATAAGAGTGCATTGAAACAATTGCAACTGGACGGAGTCATCTTTCAGTGAGTTAGATGAACACCAAAGATGGAAAGTGGTCACGTGATCACCTGGATCTTCGTTAGGCTTGGCCTCAAACTTTGGAATGTCCGAAGGCAACTTCGTTGGCATAGGAGACCAATGCGGATCGTGACAGATAGGATCATTTAACAACCGTGTCAAATCTGGCAAGTGTAATGTCGCCAAGAATGGTAGTTTGGGTTGCTGCCGATAGCCTGGGAAAAAGGGTCCTGGAGTTTGACTGGCACCAAGTTGCCAGGAAAATTTTGGTTGTTGGCCCGGATTCTGGTAGAAACCATGGCCCTGACCAGCATAAGGTTTTTGCATCTGTGGAGACATTATTGGTTGATTCCCCATAAAGGACATAGGATGTTGGGAATTCATCATGTTTAACGGACTTTAGGAAGGATTACTCCATGCCGATCTTGATGGGAGAGGCATAGAAGTTTGTCCGGGGTTCCATTGACTGTGGAAAGAATTACCCCAGAATGACATTCCAGAGGAAGGAATGGATCCTTTTCCTGAGCTCCAAGGTCCTGGTATATGTGTCCCTAGCACAAGAATAGTACCTTGTGCTGGAGTAGACTATCCAAAAATGGGTGTGCCCCCAGATGGGAAAGCAGTGGATGCGAACGTGTTATTACCAAACGTCCCGTTCCAAACAAACGGTGACGAACCTACCGCCTGAGTTTGCGCAGGTGTTCCTTGACTCCCGACTCCAAATGAACTCATGTGTGCAGGCTGCCCGACGGACTGCTGATGCGGACCACCAAGCGAAGGGGACGAAGGAGAGATATGACCTCCAGCGTAAGGAAAAGCATTAAACGGGACAAGAATGCCCCCACGTTGACCTTGCAGAGGAGCGTTAGAGCTCCCTGCCCCCAGACCCAAAGTTTGTAAAGTGGAGTGAGTGAGTGCAGGACTTGTGCCTGAACTAGGCATACCGTATGAAAACAGAGGGCCTGTCGCACTAGGTGTGAAGGGAGGTGTGGTCGCCGCGATAGATGGGGTCGGTCCACTATGAAACGTAGTTGCAACCGAGACCATCGTGGCTCAGACCATCGACAAGGGCAAGTTAGGAGAAGATTCTCCTGTGGTAGCAATGGTGATGGGAATGGAAGAATTCCCAGAAGAAGTAACAGAATTTGGTTCCATAACTGTGTGAGGCACTGACAGGCATTCGTAAAATTGAATTGGCACAATAACTTGCGGCCAAGTATCAGTGGTTGGGGTTTCAACCGAACCAAGATTGGCAGTTGATCCCTCCAAGATTTGTTCAGGCTCAATGGTTGTTAGCCCGGTTGCTTTGAAAGACCCTTGTTGGTCTAGCTTCCGCCTCAATGGTGGCGGGGGTGGCTCCAGTATAACCGACGGCAAGCCCAGAAGCCTTCATGACCGAAGGAGCTCTGAATCCTCCACTGTGTGAGAATATTCATGACACACTAAGGTATTCTACATGATCAAACAGTAACACACACTAAAAATAATCCCCTAAGACATAAATCAAGCAAACACTAAACTAGTTGGAAGAACAGTTACAACAACCAACACTAGAGCAACTTACCGGTGCAAGTGCAACTCGAATACGGAAGCACCCTCCAGGTATACTCTGTAAAGCATGGCCTGATTTCTATCCTAGGTATCGTGGTATACCCCCGCAGTCACCTGTGTATGTCCCTAGAAAATATTGGCAACTAGTTTTCCAGCACGCGAACAGTCACTAGGCGGGTACAGTCGATAGTCGGGTAGACCACAATGAGCAGGGTATCAAACCCGAAACCTGTCAAGGGTATCGAGAGAAAATGGTCCGGAAGACAACTGAGGACCTCGAACGGATTCGAGACCCACGAAGCTTCGTGGCAAATGCAAACGACGAAATCCCTCAACAAATCCTCGATATGTGTTCTCCACTACGTTCAGTTCGGCTTTGGAGGGGTTATCTCCGCTACCTTTCCTTACGCGACCTCGTGTTTATCCCCTTTGTTAGAGGGGGGTCCCAGATAACTTTCATGTAACTGGACTTCTACACCCCCTATGACAGACTCCAATGTTTGGTTTGAGTGGCCTTGGAGAATTTACTCTCCAACCTATTCCAAGGCCCTAGTCCTGAGCTAGTGTATGAACCCTACAAACAAAAAATTCTAATAGATTTTAATTAGCGTTGATTTTAATGGGTTGTTTTACGTCACAAGGTATGAAGGTGAAACTGATGGTGTGTAAAGACTCAAAGCAAACTGAATAAGAAATGCTTGGAAACAAAAACTTTTACAAAAAATGCAAAAACCAACAACTTTTCACCAAGAAAGATTTCTTTTTCTTTTTGAATTTTCTAAGATTTCATGCAGCAAACATAAAGGAGTTTCACTCAATCTGCGAGCTACTTATTCTCTAAATGCAGTGCAAAAACTTATGAAAAAATACTTCTTCCTAGCTACTGATGCAACAACACAATCTTCAAACAAAGAAGAAAATGAAAAAGAGATATATATATTTTTTTTATTTGAGTGCTAAATGAAGCAACAAAGGGAAAATGCCAACAAGCACAAAACCAAGAAAACAAAATAAAATTCTGGCTTAAAGCGCAGATTGCAAAGAAACAGAGCAAAGACACTCAATGGCAATCAAGAAATCACTGCTTCTTACGCTTGTCTAAAAACCATAAAACACAAAAAAAAAAAAAAAATTATCTTTTCTATCAAACATTAACTAAGAAAAAACAGGCTAAGGATAAGAGGCCCTAACCTACTGATTGTGCAACCCTAGACTCAAACTCCTGAGAGGAACAACTTCTCACCACAAGAGGGGATGACTGCCCCACCCTGAATGAAAAGAAACCTGACAAGCCCACGACTATCACTGAAACAGGACGCGTGCAAACGCGTGCTGAGCTATAACAAAGAGCGGATACCCGCGGGCTGAACTGGTACAGGCCGTGTGTATGTGTAAAATCCAAGACAAAACTAAACACAGACAGCCCAGACCTGGAAGAGGCCTCTGGTATTGACAACCAGGGTCTCTTGAAGGCTTGGATGCTTCTTCTTTAACAGAAATGGAAACTAAATGCAAAAATAATAAACGCAATAAAGAATACTGAGACAAGACTGTGAATCAGCAAGACCCAGACAGGATCTAGAAAGCCCCCTGAGAATGTGAAATTCTGACAGGGAAGAGGAGACTACCTCTTAATCTCTCGGATTCCTACACACTACCGAAACCTCTACAGCAAGCGTTCAAACGCGGGATGTAGAAGGTTAGGGCACGGGTTACATGCGTGCAAGCCTTCTGCAGGCCGCGTGTACCTCTGTGTGTCCCGATAATAAATGTCAAGCAACAGTCAAGGAAAAACTAGTATTAAGAACCAGGTTCCCTGCTAGCTCTGACCTAACAGAAAACAAACAAACAAAGAAACAGAAAATCTAATTCTTTGAACTACCCAAAAATCTTCAACTAAATCCAGAACCCTAAGAGTATCTTCCCCAGTGGAGTCTCCAATTTTGTTGTTGGGAAATAATACCCTACGGACTAACAAGCTAGGGCTGAACTTGTACACAGATCATGACCTTAAAGAAATCACTTTTAACCTATCACCCCAATACTCAAACCCCTTTTTCACACACAAGCATAGAAAATACCTACTAACTTTTTTTATCGATGTTTGATGTAGATCCTCCATTGCGCTTTATCCGCTTGCTTGTGCTGCTCCTTCCAAAGACAATCCTGTAATCGAGACAAAACACTATGCATGCATGCTATTTTTCTACTTGAGGGTTAGAGATTAAGCATAAATCAAACAAAATATATATAACTCGTGCATTGGGATGGGAAAAGTATTCTTTTATTAATCTCAAGATGAATCAACTTACAATAATGATAGAGATTGGCAACCATTCCTCGATCCTGATCCTGGGCTCCTCCTCTTCTTTGTCCTCCAACTGTTTTGCTTTAATTCTCCTTAAGCTTGAGGAAAGGCTAAAGGGTTGGGACAAATGGATTCGGCAATTGGGCAGAGTTTCTTTGCTATCTTTTTCCTCCTCCAAATAGTACCCCTACCCCTTCTTTTATAGGCTAGAAGGAGCTAGGGTTTTGGACGAACTCTCGGCCATGCATGGCTGGGAGTTTCATTTAACTGACCCATAGCTTTTTGTCCCGTCAGAAACTTTCATGTTTTTGTGCTTTGTTAGGTAAACGTGGGCTGTAGTAGGCCTGCCAACGTTCAAACTCATGTTGTAAGAGGCCTGCCAGCGTTCCAATGCGTGCAGTAGTGGGTTAGGGCGCGTGTCACTTGATTTAAGAGGATTTTCAAGAGTTTTTTCAGCATGGCTTTGGCAAGGAATGGGTATGAGTTGACCTGATGCCTGGTAAGCATGTGTGGTGCAATTTAGGGTTATAACAGACATACCAATTGATCTTTTGGTGCTCAGTCTATCATCCCAGAGCACATGAACCAACTTATTATGCCAGGACTTCTTGTTCTCTTGTAGTGTTTTATTAATGATATTCACTAGACTTTTGTTTGAGGACTCAGCCAGCCCATTTCCCAGAGGGTAATAAGTTGTTGAGTGTCCAAAAGTAATGTGGTACTGGCTACAAAACTCTATAATTATTTTGGATCTGAAGGCCGCTGCATTGTCAGCTATAATTTTCCTAGAGCATCCAAAATGAGAAAAAATATTAGTTTCCAAAAATTTAATGATGATAGATTAAGTGGCTTGCCTGCATGGTACAGCTTCGATCCACTTCGTGAAGTAGTCTACGGCTGTGAGTATCCACTTGCATTGGCCTGAAGAGGGTGGATGTATCTCTCCAATAAATTCTAAACCCTATTTTTGGAATGGAGCCTCAACCGAGATGGGTTTCATGGGTAGAGGCAAAAGTTTCCTTTTACCTTCGAAAACCTGGCATTCGTGGCAAGAGGTGACTTTATGATGCACATCAGCAAACAATGTAGGACAGTAAAAACTAGCTCTGAGAATCTTGTTATCTATGGTCTTCCAACTTAGATGCACGCCACATTCCCTTGCATGGAAATCCTGCAATACCCTGTCAGCTTCATCCTTCAATAGGAAATTAAGAAAAATACCTCCAGGGTCTTTCCAATAAAGGTTTCCATATATAATACAATATTTCATGTTGGATTACTAAGAGGGGAGGTGAATCAGTAATAGTGTAACTATAATCCTTTTTCTCCAAATAATCCAAGTGTTATATCAATGTAGAATTATTATCCAATAATGAGCAATAAGAAATGAACAATCACACACATACACAGTACACCAGTGTTTTACATGGAAACCCAAATCAGGAGAAAACCCGGAATGCTTTATCTTATATGTCTTGAAGAATTACATTCATTGGAAGCACCAACTTCCTTTATTTTCTAGTTGTACCTGGAAGGAGGCTCCAACCCCCTATTTTCTCAGGCTACAACCTGAGGGAAGCTCCAACTCCTCAATTCTCTGGCTACAACCAGAAGGAGGCTACAACCCCCTATGTTCTTCGGCTACAACAAGAAGGTGGCTACAACCACCTGTCCTTGCCCCATCCAACCGCCCTGAAGTAAAAGTAGAATGATGGAACCATTGCCACACTATCACTGTGAGATATATCGCTGTAAACATGTGCCAATAAACTTGAACCATGCATCAACCTGTACCATAAACAAGTGCATAAACCATGCACCAACCTGTACCAAACAATATGTAATCAACTTGTACCATAAACAAGTGAAACCAACCATGTACCAAGTATGTACCAATCATGTTTCAAGTACTCATCAACTATGACTCATCAATATGTACCAACATCATCAACTATACACCTCATGTATGTGCCAACTCATCAACTATTTGTCTCAACCATGTACCCAACTTGTACCTCAACCAAAATTCCTCATAAATTTCATCATCCAAATATTATTTGTAACTCTTTAATAGACCTAATTTATATGATCACATACATGCAAACCTTCCTTAACTTTAACAACAAGAGACTAGCATTTTCATCAAACGTTTCTTTAGTCTCACAAGACTAGTTTTGGATTAGTCAACAACCCTAAGTTTAAATAATCATAACTTTGTACCTGTAATGAATAAATATTTGAAACTGATACACAATGTTCTTCAGTTTGTTTTATGCAATTCCTCCAGGTTTCACTACTTGGAACCTCTCAAAAAAGGAGTTATGGAAAAAATGGCACACCTTGCTGAATTCTGGCTTATTCTAGAGAGCGACCTTGTAGAGCGTGCCCCGCATGGAATATTTTTTGAATTGATCTAAAACTATTATAAAGCATACTAAATACTTTACTCTAACCAACACATTTTATCTTAATTAATTTGGATATTTTATGAAGAATTTATGACGTTTTTACCCGAAACACTTGTTTTTGACTAGTTTCAGGACTAGCTACAAACTCTATTTTCCACAGAGTGTAACTCCAAAAATACAACGAACCACATGTTGAAACTTTTACCATAGATACTTGGATATATTTCCTCAATGGAATAGAAATTTCATGGTCTGAATAATTCTATAAAAAAATTTATTGAGAAAATGGTGAGATGACCTGAAAAAAAACATACCTTAGAAGGCATCATCAAAAGAATTTATCCTTCCTTGAATTTCGGCCTTCTTTTCTTCACTTCCCTCATAAATTAGGCTTATATATCCTTTGGTTACCTAATAAACCTATAGGTATTCAATATTCTCAAGTGTTTCTTAAATGAGAGAGCCTTGCCTCTTATTTATACTCTCCAAGTAGCTTCCTTAAGAACATCTTCTAGGTCACTTTGCCCACTTTCCTTATTTTAGGGTTAACCTAGTTCTAATTTATCCATTAAATTTATTATTGAATTAATTTATTTTGTATTAAATTTTAATTATATTACACTCATCACTTCACTTTATTATTTACCTTTTAAAATCTCTTAACCACTTTGACTACTTTGACCTTTTGGGGCTTCTAGATGACATATGAGGGTCCTCCAACTTCGTAAGGCCATAACTCTCAAACCGTGAGGAGTTATGTGACGTTCCACATACCACTGGAAATGTCATGAAAAGAACTATATATATAGGATAATTTCACTGACAAATTCACTAGCATTCATCTCATTATTCCACAAATAAGCATGGGTTCTCTAACCATACTTCTAGGATAACTCAATCCGCAAAGCATCTTCCCGTGAGGGATTTCACCATAAGGGGACCACTTTGGAGTTCATCCATTTCTACTTATTATCAACCATGACAAGACAATAATGATTCATCTTTACATCAAACAATCGTGGGTCCATTACCCAACCTTTGTGCTACAGGGATTTCTTCAAGGGTTGACATCAATGACAACCAACCTTAATCAACAATATCCCCCTTTGGCATTGATGGCAACACTCTGATGCAATACTGAAATCATATCACTCATACTCCCCCTGGAACCATGCCTCTGTCCTCTGCATCTGATAAATCTATCCCCCTTTGTCATCAATGGAAAAGGTATCTTTCCATCTGGTTTTTCTCCCCCTAAATGAACTATCCTCTTATGGTGCTTCCTCGTGTAAATATAAGACATATCAGATAAGCATTCAAAAAGAATTCATTTTGGAGTAGAAATAACTCCAAGTCTCTAGCAAAGATATTCATAGGATTCTCGTGGAAGTGGTTTTGTGAATATGTCTGACACTTTTTCTTTTGTTCCCACATACTCAACTCTGATGTTATTTTTTGCAACATGCCCCTGTAGAAAGTGATACTTTATTGGAATGTGCTTCATCTTGGAGTGCATCATCAGGTTCTTCGAGATACATATGGTGCTTTTATTATCACAATAGATTGTAATGGGCTCGTCATACTCGACCTGTATATCTGTCATAGTTTGTTTCATCCAAAGAACCTGTGTACAACATGATGCTACTGCAATATACTCTACCTCGGTTGTAGATAAAGATATTGATGATTGTTTCTTGCTTATTCATGATACTAAACACTCACACAAGTAGAACGCTCCTCCACCGGTGCTTCGTCAGTCATCAATACAACCTACCCAATCTGCATCTATGTAGGCAATAAGTGATAGATCCTTTCCTTTTGGATACCATAATCCAAACTCTTATGTTCCTTGAAGATATCTAAAAATCCTCTTCACTGCTAACACATGTGACTCCTTTGGTGCTACTTGAAATCGTACCACCTATCCAACTGCCTGCATTACATCTGGTCTGGATGCTATCACATATAGTAGGTTGCCAATCATTGACCTATATTTCCTTTTATCTATAGACTTTGAATCATCATCTTTGTTCAACTTGCAACTAGTTTGCATGGGAGTGATAACTGGTTTGCAATCTTCCATTCTGAACCTCTTTAGCATTTCTCTGATATACTTGGTTTGAGAAATAAAGATTCTTTGGTTTCTTTGACGTATTTGAAGTCCCAAAAAGAAGGATAGTTCTCCAAGTAACGACATTTAAAATTCATTTTGCATATCTTTTGCGAATTTCTGGCTTAACCTGTCATCATCACTACCAAAAACAATATCATCAACATAAACTTCAATTAATAAAATATTAACTTCACTTACCTTGATGTAGAGGTTGTTGTCTGCACTTCCTTTTTTGAACCCTGCCTGCTGCAGATACTTATCCAATCTAGAGTACCATCCTCTAGGAGCCTGTTTTAGACCATACAAGGTCTTCTTTAATTTACACAAATAATCTGTGTTCTCTAACAACTGAAATCCTTCTGGTTGTTCAATCTAGGATTATTCTTCAAGTTCCCCATTCAGAAAAGTTGATTTTACATCCATCTGATATACTTTAACATTTTTGGAGCATGCATAGGCTAAAAGCAACTAGATTGCGTCCATTCTGGAAACTGGGGCAAATGTCTCTTCAAAGTCGATTCCTTCAATCTGTGCATATCCTTTACATACCAATCTAGCTTTGTTCCTTGTAACTTGTCCATCTTCATTTAATTTATTCCTGAAAACCAATTTTGTGACGATCACATTCTTATTCTTTGGTCTTGGAACCAGTTCACAAGTGTCATTTTTCTCTATTTGATCCAATTCTTCATCAATGGCCTTATTCCAAAATTCATCCTTGTTGGCTTCTTCAAAACAGTTTGGTTCAATTGTAGATAAGAGTGCTAGGTGTGTTTTTTCTGGTGAACGGATTTTTCTTCTAGTCTCAACTCCTGCATCTTTGTTTCCAATAATCTGATCTGAAGGATGATTCTTCTGCACTTGTTTTTTAGGTGTCTTTGGAGATACTTGTTGAACTTTCTCTTCTGTTTCTGTCAGATTCTCTTCATCTTCCTCTTCTACTTCATCTTCTACTTCTTCTTCTTCGAAAAGTTGTACCATTGATTTGTTTTCTTCTTCCTTTGATTTTGGTCTACCTGTTTCATCAATTGTTACGTTGATGCTTTCCACAACTTGTATTCTTTCCTTGTACTTGAGTAACCAACAAGTACTCCTTTGTCCACATGAGAGTCAAACTTTCTCATTCTTCCATCTTCTCTTTTGATATAGCATTTGCTTCCAAAAACTCTGAAGTGATTCACATTTGTTGGTCTTCATTTCCATAGATCGTAGGGAGTTTTATCAGTGTTGTTTCTGAGAATTACTATGTTTTGAATGTGAACTGTTTGCATGCACTGCCTTTGTCCAAAATATATCTGTCAATTTGGAATCCATTAGCATTGTTCGAGCCATTTCCTATACTGGCATGTTCTTTCTTTCAAGAACTCCATTCTGTTGAGGTGTCCTAGCAACAGAGAATTTCCTTTTTATTCCATGACTGCTGCAGTAATCCATAAATTCCTTTGAAGTGAACTCTCCTCCATTATCAGATCTCAAGCATTTGATTCTTGAATCCATCTCATTTTCAACCATTTCCTTGTAGATATTGAAGTTTTCAAAATCTTCTGACTTGTTCTTGAGAAAGAAAACTGCAATCACTCTTTTATAATCATCAACTAATAACACAAAGTATCTCTCACCTTTTAATCCATTTGTTGTAGTTGGTCCAACTAGATCAGTATGCACAATTTCCAGTGGTCTTGTTGTTGAATATTCCTTTGATTTGAACCTGGTATTTGTTTGCTTTCCTTGTTGACAGTGCTTGCATAAAGTGTTGGTTGCTTTCGTGATCTGGGGCATTTCTCTGACTGCTTCTCTTTTATTGACTTTGACAAGGTTATCAAAATGCATGTGACCCATTCTTCTCTACGATATCCAACTTTCATCTTCCTTTCCTAGACAACACTTTTCATTTCCAATTTCACTTAACACATATATGTTGTTTGAATTTCTTGCAGTTGTACCGACCAATTTCCCTGAACCTTCTCTTCTTATCTCACACTTTTGTTAATCGAAAGTAACTTTATGACCTTGGTCACACATTTGATTCGCACTTAGAAGATTATATTTCATATCTTCTACCAATAGAACATTTTGTGCCTTTTTATTCTTGTTCCCAATTCAGATTGTGCCTTCTCCAATGATTTTGGCTAAATTATCATTTCCGAAGGAGACTGGTCCATTTCTTTCCTTTCGCAATGTAAGAAGTTTGTCTCTATCACCTGTCATGTGTTTTCAACACCCACTGTCAACATACCAACCATGTTTATTCTGCTTAGCTTGTAGAGATACTGTGCATTCTTAATTGCTATATTGATATTGTTTTCTTATCCATGTCATTTTCTGAGGTTCTTGTCTGTGACTGTTGTTATTCTTTTAAGGTTCTTTAGGAGGGACTTTCATTCTGCAATTTTTGGCCATGTATCCAAAATTGTTACATTTGTAACATTCCACTTCAGTGATCAAAGATTCAAAC
The DNA here is from genome assembly GCA_009831015.1 of Picea engelmannii. Lineage (NCBI taxonomy): Eukaryota > Viridiplantae > Streptophyta > Pinopsida > Pinales > Pinaceae > Picea > Picea engelmannii. The sequence continues at coordinate 257,104 of ML794639.1, forward strand.
CTGTTGTAACTTCTTCTTTGTGTTTCACTAGGTCTTCTTGAGTAACCCCTTTGTGTATGACTCTCAAAGTTGTTATTGTTCATGTTGTTAGCTCTGCAATTCATAGCTTTATGTCCAAAATTATTACATGCATAACATAAACCAAAAAATATAGTTTGATACCTGGGAGTTGAAGATCTTCTGAAAGAAGGTGCTCTTATAAATCCTTCTTCTTCTTGAGGCCTATCTGTCTGTTGTTGATTCTGAAATCTGAATCTTCTCGGTGGAGGAGTGTCCCTATAATCTTCCTTGTACATCTTCATATCCCCTTTGATTTTTTCTGCATAGATTTTTGGTTGTGTTTCTTGCTCTGTTGTTTTGGAGCTTGATCCCTTTTCTGTCTGATTGTATCCAAGTCCAGACTTGTCAAGATGATATTTTTTACTATTGATAATGTCATCTAGAACTTTTGAGCTATTTTGCATATTTTTCTTTTGAATATCTTTTCTTAGTGTGACAATCTCTACTTCCAAGTTTCCAATGATCTTGTCATTTTCTTCTAGTTGTTCTTTGAGTTCTTCTTCAATTCTTTTATATTCTTCTATTTGAACCTCCAATATTTTGATCATTTGTTCTAGTTCTCAAGTGTCTTTTTTCTTGTCTAGTTCTACTTGTAGTTTCTTGTTTTTCTTCTTTTCTCTTCTGATAACTTCTATGGCACACATTAATTCTTCTCGATAGTCAACTTCTACCTCTTCAATTTCGTCTTCAACTTCTTCATATCCTTCTTTGGCTTCTTCATATTATTCTTAAGAGTATTCTTTGTCAGAATCTTTTACTGCCATGAATAGAACTCTTCCTGTCTCATTGTCATTGATTTCATCTTCATCTGATAACGAGATGTCTTCTTTGATGCATAAGCTTTTCTTGAAATCTTTCTTTGTAATTATTTTTCCTTTATATGTGTGTTTTCCTTTTGAGTAACCTTCATCATTTCTCTTTTTCTTATGAGGAAATTTGTTATCAAAATGACCAATACCATCACAATTAAAACAAATTAAAGGAAGATTACCTCTATACCTACCATTGGTTCCCTTGTTCAGTCTTTTGACGAAGTTGGCCACTTCTTCATCATCTTCCAAGATGTCGATGTTGCTTCTATATTCTTCGTGTTCCTTTTTCTTTTGATTTGATATTTTGGATGCTTTGAAGGCTACTTCTTTTACCTCTAGATTTTCATGTTCAGTTCTTATTTCATATGCTATGAAGATTTCATGCAGTTATTCCATGCTTATTGAGTTCAAATCCGATTTGTCTTCTAGTGTTGATATCTTAAGGTTGAATCTCATAGGAAGAGATCTTAGTACCTTTTGAACAATTACATATTCTTCGATTTCTTCTCCCAATCCTATGATTGCATTCACTATTTCATCAACTCTTAAGAAGTAGGCTGCAATATTCTCATCTTCCTTCATTTTTAGTTGTTCGAACTGACCTCTATAAGATTGAAGTTTTGTTGCTTTGACTTTTGTATCTCCTTCAAAAATATTTCGAAGCTTGTCCCAAATCTCTTTGGTGGATTTACAATGTGAAAATTTGGTGAATATTGTTTCACTGAGACCATTCAAAAGTGCATTTGTAGCTTTGGAATTATTCTGACCAAGTTTCATTGCCTTGTCATTTGTTGGTGGAACTGGTGGTACTATGTATCCATCTACAATTGATTGCCAAATTTCAAACCCCTGTGCTTGTATATATGTCTTTTTACTTATGCTCCAAAAAGCATACTTTTGTCCATCAAAGTGTGGTATTCCATTTTTATATGAGTTGTTACTCTCCATGATCTACCTTTCAGTGGTTAAATTGATTTCTGAAGGAACCTTCTCTGATACCAATTGTTGGATTAAATGGAGGGAGGGTGAATCAATAATAGCATAATTATAATCCTTTTTCTCAAAATAATCCAAGTGTTATATCAATGTAGAATTATTATCCAATAATGAGCAATAAGAAATGAACAATCACACACATACACAATACACTGGTGTTTTACGTGGAAACCCAAATCGGGAGAAAACCACGGAATGCTTTATCTTATATGTCTTGAAGAATTACATTCATTGGAAGCACCAACTTCCTTTGATTTCCAGCTACAACTGGAAGGAGGCTCCAACCCCCTATTTTCTCAGGCTACAACCTGAGGGAAGCTCCAACTCCCCAATTCTCTAGCTACAATCAGAAGGAGTATACAACCCCCTATGTTCTCCAGCTACAACCAAAAGGTGGCTACAACCACATGTCCTTGCCCCATTCAACCGCCCTGAAGTAGAAGTAGAACGATGGAACAACTGTCACACTATCACTGTGAGATATACCACTGTAAACATGTACCAATAAACATGAACCATGCATCAACTTGTACCTCCACCTGTAATCAACATGTACCATAAACAAGTGCATCAACCATGCACCAACCTGTACCAAACAATCTGTAATCAACCTATACCATAAACAAGTGCAACCTACCATGTACCAAGTATGTACCAATCATGTGTCAAGTACTCATCAACTATGACTCATCAATATGTACCAACATCATCAACTATACACCTCATGTATGTGCGAACTCATCAACTACTTGTCTCAACTATGTACCCAACTTTTACCTCAACCAAAATCCCTCATCAATTTCATCATCAAAACATGATTTGTAACTTTGTAATAGACCTGGTGAATATGATTGCATACCTGCAAACCATCCTTAATTTTAATAACAAGAGACTACCATTTTCATCAAACGTTTCTTTAGTCTCACAAGACTAGTTTTGGATTAGTCAACAACCCTAACTTGAAATAATCATAACTTTGTACCTGTAATGAATAAAGATATGAAACTGATACACAATGTTCTTCAATGTGTTTTATGCAATTCCTCCAGGTGTCACTAATTGTAACCTCTCATAAAATCCGTTATGGAAAAAATGGCACACCTTGTTGAATTTTAGCTTATTCTAGAGAGGCACCTTATAGAGCGTGACCCGCATGTAATATTTGTTGAATTGATATGAAATTGTTACAAAGAATACTAAAGACTATAATATAACCAACACATTTGGTATTACTAAATTTGGATCTGTTATGAAGAATTTATGATGTTTTTACCCGAAACACTTTTTTTTACTAGTTTCAGGACTAGCCACAAACCCTATTTTCCACGGAGTGTAACTGCAAAAATAAAATGACCCACAAGCTGAATATTTTACCACAGATACTTGGATATGTTTCCTCAATGGAATAGAAATTTCACGGTCTGAATCATTCTAGAAAAAAAGTTATTACGAAAATGGTGAGATGACCTGAAAAAAACATACCTTATAAAGCATCATCAAAAGAATTTATCCTTCCTTGAATTTTGGCCTTCTTTTCTTCACTTTCCTGAGAAATTCGGCTTAGATATCCTTTGGTTACCTCAAACACCTATAGGTATTCAATATTCTCAAGTGTGTCTTAAATGAGAGAGCCTTGCCTCTTATTTATACTCTCCAAGTAGCTTCCTTAAAAACATCTTCTAGGTCACTTTGCCCACTTTCCTTATTTTAGGGTTAACCCACTTCTAATTTCTCCATTAAATTTATTATTGAATTATTTTATTTTGTATTCACTTTGAATTATATTACACTCATCACTTCACCTTATTATTTACCTTTTAAAATCTCTTAAACCACTTTGACTACTTTGACCTTTTGGGGCTTCTAGATGACATATGAGGGTCCTCCAACTTCGTAAGGCCATAACGCTCAAACCGTGAGGAGTTATGTGACATTCCACATACCAAAAGAAATGGAATGACAAGAAATATCCATCTAGGATAGTTTCACTAACAAATTCACTGGCATTCATCTCATTATTTCACAAATAAGCATGGGTTCTCTAACCATACTTCTAGGATAATTCAGTCTGCAAAGCGTCTTCCCGTGAGGGATTTCACCATAAGGGGACCACATTGGATTTCATTCATTTATACTTATTATCAACCATGACAAGACAATAATGATTCATCTTTACATCAAACAATATTGGGTCCATTACCCAACCTTTGTGCTACGGGACTTTCTTCAAGGGTTGACATCAATGACAACCAACCTTAATCAACATTTCAAAGATTTTAGTTTAATAAATATGGCTTTGGTCTTAGTTAGACCAGGAGGAGCTTGTAAGTTATGAAGTACAAAAAAGAGGTCTACATACCAAGGAGAGTTTAAGAATACCTCTTTTACATTTGGAGTCGCCTGCTCTTCATGTTCGTCAACTGTAGCCAAAAACTTAATGTCTAAAGTATGAAAATTGGATTCAGCCATTAGTTTGGCCAAACCCTAACCTTTGATCAGTTTAGTGGGTTTTATTTCTATATCATATTCTAGAATAACAACAATCCACTTTCCTCTCCTACCATTTGGATTATCCTGAGTCAAGGTATCATTTACCACAGCATTCAAAACATAGGCAATTGTGTTAGAATGGAGAATATAGACTCTGAAATATTGTATGGCCTTTACCAGGGAAAAATCTTGTTTCTCCATTATGTTGTAGTTCAACGCAGCATCTCTCAAAGATTTGTTGAAAAAGGTTATGGGTTTCTCGTAACCTTCGTTGTTTTTTTGCAATAGTACTACTGCGATGGTGTGTTCAGATGTGAAAGAGAACAAAAAGAAATCTTTGGTGTAATCTGGACTGATCAAAACCGAGGCTTGTGTGAGTGCATGTTTCACTTGATCAAATGATTGTTTAGACTCGATGTTCCATCTTATTTTGGTGTCTTTTTTTAGCATATTTGTGATGTTCCTGAGAAGTTTAGCCAAGTTGGGTATGAATATTCTTAGGAATTTTTTTTTGCCAATGAATTATTGCAATTCTTTAATGTTCCTAGGGTGTTCCACTTTTTGAATGGCCTCTATTATGCTGAGGTATATTTTAATTCCATATTTAAAGATTATGTGCCCCAGCAGCTTGCCTTCTTCTAAACTGAAAAGGGTCTTCTTGGGATTCAATGAAATCCTGAATTTTTTGCACTTCTCAAACACTCGTCTGAGATGCTATAAATGTTCCTCATAAGATTTGGAGTAGAGAGTCACATCGTCCAGATATATGACTATAAATATGACAAGCTCATCCACAAAATCAATATCCATTTCTCTTTGGAAAGTGGCACCAAAATTCATCAAACCAAAAGGAATTTTCACATACATGAAAGTTCCCCAGGGTGTGGTGAAGATTTTTTTCTCCTGGTCATCTGGGTGAACAAGGACTTGGTTATAACCTAAGAAACCATCTAGTAAGGAGATCCTACTGGCCCCAACTACCTTTTGTAAGAAATTGTCCATTTTAGGCAAAGGGTAATTGTCTTTGAGGGAAACCTTGTTCGGGTTTATGAAATCAATGCAAAGCCTAATTTCGCCAGTCTTCTTTTTGATAGGAACCAGATTAGAAACCCATTTGGAAAATCTCAAGGGAACTATAATTTTGGCATCATACATCTTAATTTCCTTTTCTATCAGGGGGAGTAACTTGGGATTGATTCTCCTAAGTTTCTGCCTAAAAGGTTTGTGTTCTTATTTTATTAGAATTCTATGTTGTATGATACTTGTGTCATAAGAATTTAAATCCTCATAACCCCAAGAAAACACATCAACATATTCCTTAAAAATTTTGATGTATTTGCGTTTTTGCTCAGGGGGTAAAGATTTGGAAAGTTTTATCATCTTGGGTTTTTCCTCTGTTCATATGTTACACTCTTCGACCTCTTTACCAATAGCTTCAATCTTGGGCTTTTTTTCTACATCGTTAAAGTCAAACAGGTCTTTTAACGGGACCAAACCTCTAGGTAAAACATTTTTTTCAAATCCAAAACATCAGAATCTTCATCTTTTTTATTTATTTCATCTAAATCTACTTTATTTACACTATTATCATCATTTTCTACATCTATATTTGTACATTCGAAATCATTCTTACACTGCAGGAAGTCTTCAATTTGATCATCATTTCCAAATACCTACTAGTATCTAATGTTATCTGGGACAGTTTGTCTACATTTCACCTCTACTGTGTATTGGCGATTTGGTTTGAAAGGTATTTTGCATTTGGCTGTCGAAGTAGGCAATCTGTCTGCCAGTATGTTATGGCCTCTGGCATTACCTGCAAGTTGATTTCAGTGAAACATTCTAAAAAATCTAAAACAACATTTATATAGGCTCTAAGTCTAGGATTCTTAGCTGAATACTCACCTTTAATTTTTTTAATGACCAGTTCAGAATCACCTCTTACCATAATATTTTTGGCACCAACCTTCTTCAGTAGTTTCAGGCTGAGCATCAAAGCTTCATACTCAGCTATGTTGTTATTGCATTGGAAATTCAGTTCGTAAGAATGTCTCTCTGAATACCTTGATCTGTGATTATGCAACGAAAATCCATCTCCATCTCCCTCTTTGCTCACATATCCATCAAAATGCATACTCCAGAAATTGGTTGGTAGTTCATCACTCTCTATTGGTGTAGTATTCTTTAACTCAGTGATTTCTTTATCTTCTTGCGTGTTAGGTGCATCATCTTCCAACTGATCAATTTGATTATCCAGGTCGCCATCATTGTACAATATGAATGAATCCAGATCAGAGTGTGCAGAGTATAATGGGTATTTATGTGGTTTTTCTTGACTCCTGACCATATACTTTATCAGAATCTCTCTGTACAGTCTTCTCTGTTGTCCAAATATTGGGACGGTAGCATAAGACATATCTAAATGCAAAATGCCTTTCATCTTAGCTCCCCAAGATCTATATAACAACATACCATATTTTGGGGGAATGTCTACAACCACGATATCCATCACAATATTTTTTGTTGGGATTTGAGCTAGGGTGATACATAAATCTTTAATTATCCCTATACATTTGACCTTGCTAGAGTCAAAAGAATGCAAATCCTTGTAGGGTCTAGTGGAATCAAGCCCCAACTTCTCCATCACAGCTTTGGGCATCAGGTTGTGAGAGGTGCTGGAATAAAGCATAATGTTGTGCAAGATTTTGTCATGGATATTCAAACTTATATAGAAAGGGGGAACGTCATCGTTATCAGTTTGTCCATCTACTTCAGGACCGAACAATAGCTCAGGTTGATCATCAATAAGATTCACGATGTCTGAGTGTGTTTCTGATCCAATATTCAATGATTTTGTACCTATCTCTGGTTCAATGCTTAATGCTTTAATCACCTGTGACCTGCAAGCATTTTTGCTCATCAATTTGGATAGGGGAATAGGAATTTTCAATTTGGCTAGTTCCCCTTTGTTAGCAACATTTTTTGTCTTCGGCATCGGGATACACAAGTTTGCAGGTTGCTCAAGGAGCACCCAAGAGCAGTGCATAAAGGAAGCCCTTTTGGACTTAAAATCAAGCGAGTGGGCATTTCATGCTTCAGCAGAAAGAATTCAGCGACAGATCCGAACAACGATTGATGGGTAATTGCAGAGTAACCGAGCCGCGTCAAGAATAGTGCTTAAAGTTTGAAGGAGGACAACGGTCGGAATCCTTCGGGAGGCACTCGCGAAGTCACGAGGGTCGTTGATCAAGCGCAGCAGTTATCTCGCGAGCTCGGGGTTCGTGAGTTTGAAGGGCGGACCATATCCCTTTGGTTGCGCGAAACTCCGAGTTATGAAAGGTGCCCGGAAGAGGTCAACTCCAAAGTGCAAAAGGAAACTATGTTATGTTCTGATGCACGAAATGTTGGGAGAGTCCCGGATCCGAGCCCACAAAGGTATCGGGTAAGTTCTAAGCCGTCATATTTCGAGAAACGCATGGCGCCAACTCAAGCTATTTCGATGTTTCGCTCATCGCGATTCCAAGAAGCATGGATCAGCTCCTCCTTAAGCACGAACATCGAAAGCATTTTGGGGATAGACACAGGATCGCACCCCGCGGTCATTTGGGAAAGAAAGGAGCTATGCGAGAAGGGGGCCAAAGGCGCCGAGTCCAGTCACTGAGCAGATCATTCGATCTCCAGGTACCATCTGATGCGATCTCGCTCCTGAAATTCACCTGAAGTAAATGAAGGAGAGAAGGGGTAGGTGAAACATCTCCTCATACATTAAGCGTAAGGTATGGAAAGTCTGGCAAGCATTCCGCTCGAGAGGGTCTTGTGTACCCAGTTCCTCAAAGAAGCCATGCCAAAGTCTTCGAAGAGACAGAAAATTCTGCACACGCTAGCTCGACACTTAATAGCTCAGCTACCCTCTCCCTGCAAGGGCCATGCGCATTTAAGATGGAGACAGACAGAGAAAAACTTTTCGAATTTGACTGAAAAGACACCAAGCCCTAGGTGTCTAGGCACGCCTCTGTTGGGCGAATTTTCCTAAGTATATAGGCTCAGTCCTTGTAATTTTTCAATCTATCGATGGTTGAGCAGAGCTCCCAGCTGTAAAGCTTTAATGAAGCACTGTTACTCTGGTTATTTATAGACTTTTGAGACTTCTTGCCTTATGAATGCCAGTTTCTTTTACATCTTTGTTATACTGTGTTATAACAGCTCGGAATTGGAGGATCCAGTCGAGTTGTAGCTGTTATAGGATGATGTATGTTGGATCACTGTAATAGTTACGTTGTCTCTGATCAGTTCTTGTGATTTTCTCAGCGCTGAGTGACTTGGAATTGGAGGATCCAGTCAAGTCCCTTTTTCAGTTTCTCGAGACCCTGAACCAAGAGGATCTTGTATTCAGGGTCTTTCTTCTACAAAGTTGTTTGCTCACCTTCCTTACCAAGTCTTCCACCTGCTCATCTTTTAATCAACCCACTGGCTAAAGTTATATCAAGACCTCCTTCATCCCATACATGCTAGACTCAGTCCCTAAGTTAGAGTGATATCTCCTTGAGTCTTTATCTCCATTCGGTCACCCCTTTATAAACAAATCGTGACAATAAACTGATGGGTGTTGGGCTCTTCTCCTGCAAGCAATCCAGGAGTGACTTCCGACGCTAACATTTTTGGCGCTGTTGCCGGGGACGAAGTTGAATATATTCATTTCATCTAAATCTACTTTATTTACACTATCATTTCGTCTAAATCTACTTTATTTACACTATTATCATCATTTTCTACATCTATATTTGTACATTCGAAATCATTCTTACACTGCAGGAAGTCTTCAATTTGATCATCGTTTCCAAATACCTACTAGTATCTGATGTTATCTGGGACAGTTTGTCTACATTTCACCTCTACTGTGTATTGGCGATTTGGTTTGAAAGGTATTTTGCATGTGGCTGTCGAAGTAGGCAATCCATCTGCCAGTATGTTATGGCCTCTGGCATTACCTGCAAGTCGATTTTAGTGAAACATTCTAAAAAATCTAAAACAACATTTATATAGGCTCTAAGTCTAGGATTCTTAGCTGAATACTCACCTTTAATTTTTTTAATGACCAGTTCAGAATCACCTCTTACCATAATATTTTTGGCACCAACCTTCTTCAGTAGTTTCAGGCTGAGCATCAAAGCTTCATACTCAGCTATGTTGTTAGTGCATTGGAAATTCAGTTCGTAAGAATGGCTCTCTGAATACCTTGATCTGTGATTATGCAACAAAAATCCATCTCCATCTCCCTCTTTGCTCACATCTCCATCAAAATGCATACTCCAGAAATCGGTTGGTAGTTCATCACTCTCTATTGTTGCAGTATTCTTTAACTCAGTGATTTCTTTATCTTCTTGCGTGTTAGGTGCATCATCTTCCAACTGATCAATTTGATTATCCAGGTCGCCATCATTGTACAATATGAATGAATCCAGATCAGAGTGTGTAGAGTATAATGGGTATTTATGTGTTTTTTCTTGACTCTTGACCATATACTTCATCAGAATCTCTCTATACAGTCTTCTCTATTGTCCAAATATTGGGACAGTAGCATAAGACATATCTAAATGAAAAATGCCTTTCATCTTAGCTCCCCAAGATCTATATAACAACATACCATATTTTGGGGGAATGTCCACAACCACGATATCCATCAGAATAATTTTTGTTGGGATTTGAGCTAGGGTGATACATAAATCTTTAATTAGCCCTATACATTTGACCTTGCTAGAGTCAAAAGAATGAAAATCCTTGTAGGGTCTACTGGAATCAAGCCCCAACTTCTCCATCACAGCTTTGGGCATCAGGTTGTGAGAGGCGTTGGAATAAAGCATAATGTTTTGTAAGATTTTGTCATGGATATTCAAACTTATATAGAAAGGGGGAACGTCATCATTATCAGTTTGTCCATCTACTTCAGGACCGAACAATAGCTCAAGTTGATCATCAGTAAGATTCACGGTGTCTGAGTGTATTCCTGATCCAATATTCAATGATTTTGTACCTATCTCTGGTTCAATGCTTAATGCTTTAATCACCTGCGACCTGCAATCATTTTTGCTCATCAATTTGGATAGGGGAATAGGAATTTTCAATTTGGTTAGTTCCCCTTTGTTAGCAACATTTTTTGTCTTCGGCATCGGGATACACAAGTTTGTAGGTTGCTCGAGGAGCACCCAAGAGAAGCGCATAAAGGAAGCCCTTTTGGACTTAAAATCAAGCGAGCGGGCATTTCATGCTTCAGCAGAAAGAATTCAGCGACAGAGCCGAACAACGATTGATGGGTAATTGCAAAGTAACCGAGCCACGTAAAGAATAGTGCTTAAAGTTTGAAGGAGGACAATGGTCGGAATCCTTCGGGAGGCACTCGCGAAGTCATGAGGGTCGTTGATCAAGTGTAGCAGCTATCTCGCAAGCTCGAGGTTCGTGAGTTTGAAGGGCGGACCATATCCCTTTGGTTGCGCGAAACTCCGAGTTACGAAAGGTTCCCGGAAGAGTTCAACCTTCACTGACCATCGCGTCTTGGGACTTCGCGAGGAGAGAATGCTAAAGTTCGATACTCCAACTCGCGAAGCCGTGAGTTGTGAGAGGTTAAAGTTGCGCCCACAATAGCATCGGGTGAATTTAGGGCCGTCAGATTTGAAAGACGTGTGGCGCTCAATTGGGTCGTCTCGGTGTTTCGCCTGTCGCAGCTCCAAAGTGAAAAAGGAAACTATGTTATGTTTCGATGCACGAAATGCCAGGAGAGTCCCGAATCCGGGCCCACAAAGGTATCGGGTAAGTTCTACACCATCAGATTTGGAGAAACGCATGGCGCCAACTCAAGCTATTTCGGCGTTTCTCTCATCGCGATTCCAAGAAGCATGGATCAGCTCCTCCTTATGCGTGAACACCGAAATCGTTTTGGGGATAGACACAGGGTCGCGGCCCGCATTCATTTGGGAAAGAAAGGAGCTATGTGAGAAGGGAGCCAAAGGCGCCAAGTCCAGTCGTTGAGCGGATCATTCGATCTCCAGGTACCATCTGATGCGATCTCACTCCCGACCTTCGCCTGAAGTAAATGAAGGAGAGAAGGAGTAGGTGAAACCTCTCCTCATACATTAAGCATAAGGTATGGAAAGTCTGGAAAGCGTTCCGCTCGAGAGGGTCCTGTGTACCCAGTTCCTCAAAGAAGCCATGCCGAAGTCTTCGAAGAGACAGAAAAGTCTGCACATGCTAGCTCGACACTTAATAGCTCAGCTACCCTCTCCCTACAGGGGCCATGCGCATTTAAGATGGAGACAGACAGAGAAAAAAAATTCAAATTTGACTGAAAAGACACCAAGCCCTGGGTGTCTGGGCATGCCTCTGTTGGGCAAATTTTCCTGAGTATATAGGCTCAGTCCTTGTAATTTTGCAATCTATCGATGGTTGAGCAGAGCTCCCAGCTGTAAAGATTTAATGAAGCACTGTTACTCTGGTTATTTATAGACTTTTGAGACTTCTTGCCTTATGAATGCCAGTTTCTTTTACGTCTTTGTTATACTGTGTTAGAACAGCTTGGAATTGGAGGATCCATTCGAGTTGTAGTTGTTATAGGATGATGTATGTTGGATCACTGTAATAGTTACGTTGTCTCTAATCAGTTCTTGTGATTTTCTCAGTGCTGAGTGACTTGGAATTGGAGGATCCAGTCAAGTCCCTTTTTCAGTTTCTCGAGACCCTGAACCAAGAGGATCTTGTATTCATGGTCTTTCTTCTGCAAACTTGTTTACTCACCTTCCTTACCAAGTCTTCCACCTTCTCATCTTTTAATCAACCCACTAGCTGAAGTTAGATCAAGATCTCCTTCGTCCCATACATGCTAGACTCAGTCCCTGAGTTAGAGTGATATCTCCTCGAGTCTTTATCTCCATTCGGTCACCCCTTTATAAACAAATCGTGGCATTAAACTGATGTGTGTTGGGCTCTTCTCCTGCAAGCAATCCAGGAGTGAATTTTGACGCTAACATTTCTGGCACCGTTGCCGGGGACGAAGTTGAATATTTTCCCTGGGATTGAATGACAACGATTGGCTGATTCTGAAGGTGCATCAAATATCAAAACTATTGAGATTGCTACTGTGCACTTGGTGACTCCATTGTGACGAATCCACTGGAGCGAACCCGTTGTTTTAACTGTGGCTTCCAGAGGCAGACACCTTCGGTCTCATCCACAGTTGCCTCTAGCTACACCTAAATCTAATCTAGAAGCGGTGCTCAGGAAAGGAAAGGCCCCTGAAGAAGAATTTTCCATCACCGAACCAGGTAATCCACCATATCCTTTCATAAGAAATCTGTTTTCTCCTCCTCAGATTCTTGACCAGCCTCCTTCCAAGGTTTCCCGTTTCCTAAACTTCGGGAGTGTTCCTGCTAAATTTTCCCCTCTTGGTCTGGTACCGGAGGGACGATACCTTGTCACTCCCCTCTCCCCTGAAACTATACCTTGGCGTTGGGCCAGGACCACTGAATATCTTCCTGCTCCTATATTTACTACTCCTGTGCAAAGAAAAGCACCTGCAGACTTGAGCTCATTAGCCTTCCCCTTGAATCCTCTCTTGTTTCCCACTCTGGTTCGGAACTCATTCCTAGTAGCCCCTTCACGAACTCCTTCTCCTCTGAGTTCTCCTCCACCTGATATTCCTATGGCTGGTGCTAACCCCCCCCTGAATAGAATGGACGCCATAGTCACTGCCAGATATGCTCCCTTAGTTCTCCCCCTTCCTATGAATCCTCTCCCTGTTGGGGATTACTTGAAATACATGCCCAAGTTCACTGGGGAAGGAGACATAACTGCTGAAGAGCACCTGGATGCTTTCTACAGTTATGCAGACAACCTCAACATTGAAAATGAAGATGTCTGGATGAGAGTCTTCATCCAGAGCCTGGATGGTGAAGTGAGGAAGTGGTTTAGAGGATTGGCTCTCGGATCTATTGTTGGGATTGAAGCTCTAGATAGTGCTTTCCTGAGGCAGTGGGGAGATAGGAAGGACTTCATGTATTATATGACAGAGTTTGGGTCTCTGAAGAAGATGGATGGAGATTCTGTCTCTGACTTCTCCAAAAGATTCAATAAGATGTATAATAAGATCCCTGCCGAGATAAAGCCTTCAGAAGCCTCTGCCAAAATTTCTTATGCTAGTGCGTTTGGCCCCAATTTCTGCCTGTTATTGAGAGAAAGAAGAGCCACCTCCTTGGCTCAAATGAAAGATGCAGCCATAGAAGTGTAATCCAATGTATTAGCAGCTGACAGACTAAGGAACAAGGTCGATGCAGACAGAAGAAAGGGAAGGTCAGAAACCTCAACTTCTGGATCATCGGTGCCCCACCCTCAAGTGGATGAACTGACTAAGATGGTGAAGTCTCTGTCTGCAGAAATGGAAAGGATGAAGTTCAAGGGGAGGCATGCATATAAGGGCCCTCAGAACACCAAAAACAAAGGAGGTTTCAGGAGGTCGAACCATTTTACTCCCCCGAATGTGCAAAGAGAGAGGGGAAGAGATAGAGAAGACAAGAAAATTCAGGCCCCTTTCCAAAACAATTTTGTGGCCAAGGGGGAAGAAGGGGAATCATATGAGCTTGATCCTGAAATCCACTGCTTAGAATACACTCCTCTTTTTCCTCATCTCACTCAATCATCATACGAATATTCTCTCATGGACAGTCAGCTAAATGAGCTGAGCAAGGAAAACAAGGCTAGCAGCGGCCGAGGCAGGTACAACCTGAGGTCCGACAAAAAGACAGCAGCACCTGATATTCCTGAGCAGACCACTAGAACAGTGAAGCCTGCTAATGAAGTAGCAGATGGTCACAGAGGTAAGAAGGCTCAACCTCTCTCTCCCATTGTCCACAATCATGCCCCTGAAATAAGAGAGATTCCAAAGCTTACATCTTCTTTCAATTTTGAGCATGAGATTCAAAAGATCATAATCCCTATGCCCCTCACTGAGCTAATTAAACATGGAGAATTTAAAAAATGCTTCTCTAAGATTTTACAGTCTGAAGCTTCATGCCTTCCTACAGACTCCATAAACCTCCAAGATGAAAATCTAGCAGTTGTCCTAGGTCCCATGGTAGAAGATAGAGATGATTCATCCCCTCCCTTCTACACCTCCCTGAACATACATGATAAAGTGTTGCACAACTACTTGATGGATTCAGGGGCTTCTCACAAACTCATGCCCAAAACTGTCATGGAAGAGTTAGGACTAGAAGTCACCTGAGCTTATCATGACCTCTATTCTTTTGACTCCAGGAGAGTTCAGTGTCTTGGAGTTATTAAAGACTTGGTTGTAACCTTGTTTCAACTACCCATGAAAAGTGTGGTCATGGATATCATAGTAGCTGATGTCCCCCCCAAGTTCGATATGCTATTGTCAAGATCTTGGATAAAGAGAATTGGGGGAACCTTGCAGATGGACCTCACTTATGCTACTATCCCAGTGTTTGGAGGAGAGCATAGAAGACTATATCGGGAAGCCCAACCGGCCTACATAATCAGTGATGATGCCAACCCTACCAATCATCCCATCTTTGCCTTGGACACTGATTTAGGCTCCAGTTTACTACAGCTCACCCATGCCCCCGAGCCTCCTCTCAAACTCAGAAAGCAGCCCACTATTTCCTGTGAAGTTTCTCCCTCCATCACCCCCATATGGAAAATGTTCTTTCATGGAGCCTCCTCCAGAGAAGGTGCTGGAGATGGAGTGGTTTTTGTGTCACATGCTCAGGAGACCATATCTCTGTCATACAAATTAGAATTCAAATCTACCAACAATGTGGCAGAGTATGAAGCTCTTATCCTGGGATTAAGAGCCGCAAGGGAAATGGGAATTTGAGAGATAGCGGTGTTCGATGATGCAGAGTTGGTAGTCCAACAGATCAGAAACGCTTATCAGGATAAGCATCCTCGACTTAGAAGCTACAAAAATGAGGTGTGGGATCTTGTTGATAGTTTCTTCTCGACATTCAACATTTCTTTCATCCCGAGAGAAGAAAACACAGTGGCAAATTCCTTGGCTACATCTGCAAGCCTTTTCAAAGTGCCCTTGTCGGCCAAACTGAGGTATGATGTAGAAGTAAAATACAGGCCCTCCATACCCGAAAATGTTAAGCATTGGAAGGTGTTTGAGGATGATCTTGAGATCAAGAAATTCTTGGAGACTATCGAGGAGTTTTCAGAGCTACATATCGATCAAGATTTTGTCTCTGAAGAAAGGTTGGATGGGGGTGAGTTGTTGAGTAAAATAGAAAAACATGACATTATTCAGTTGCCTAGCAATCACATTCCAAGAGGACTGGTCCCATTAGAGAGATTGTTTGATGGGAATGATGTGGCAGTAAAAGGGAGAATTTCAAGTGATGATGCTGACACAGCTGAGTGCAACATCAGCACACAAGAGGAGCCTAAGTTTGTCAAGCTGTCAAGGATTTTGATCAAGGAGCATAGGGTCAAATATACCAAGCTGTTGAAAGAGTTTGTTGATGTGTTTGCGTGGACCTACGAACAACTCAAGACATTTGACACATCAGTCATTGAGCACAAGATCCTGCTGAAAGAAGAGGCTAATCCATTCAAGCAGAAATTGAGGCAGATAAATCCCATGTTGCTACCTGTCATGGAGAAAGAAGTGAAGAAGTTGTTGGATGCCCAAATCATTGTCCCCTTGAGATATTTCGATTGGGTGGCCAATTTGATTCTAGTAAGAAAGTAGAGTGGGGAAATAAAAATCTATGTTGATTTCAGGAACCTGAACAGGAGCTCAAGGAAAGAATATTATCCCCTGCCAAACATGGAGCACATATTGCAGAAGGTCACTGGCGCATCTAGAATATCCATGATTGATGGTTTCTCTGGCTACAATCAGATATCAGTCATGCCTGAGGACAGAGAGAAGAAAACCTTCACCACTCCTTGGGGCACATTCATGTATGCCAAAATGCCTTTCAGATTGATGAATGCAGGAGCAACATTTTAGCGAGCCATGGACATAGCCTTCATCGGGGAGAAGGACCAGTTTGTGGTAATATATCTAGATGACATCACCGTCTTCTCCAGAACAGATAAGGAGAACTGCTGCCACTTGAAAAAGGTTTTCCTGAAGTGTCGGAGGTTTGGCCTATCCATGAACCCCAAGAAATATTTGTTTTCTATGAAGGAAGGGAAACTATTGGGCCATATAGTGTCTGCAGAAGGAGTAAGGATTGACCCTAGCAGGGTGGAAGCACTTCAGACCTTGTCACTTCCCAGATCTAAGAATGAAGTTCAGGCCTTTTTGGGGAAGATAAATTTTCTGAGGAGATTTGTCTCAAATTTTGCTGAGTTGGTGAAACACATCATAGTCATGCTCAGGAAGGGAAATGAAATAAAATGGACTATTGAACCCAGGGAATCTTTTGTCCAAATAAAGAAGGCGTTGATTGAGGCACCCGTGCTGATCAGTCCTGATTATTCTAAAGACTTCCTGATTTTTTCTTTTGCTTCTTGTGATACAGTAGCAGCGGTCTTGTTGCTGAAAAATGATCAAGGGAATGAACAACCTATTGCCTTCTATAGCAAGGCATTGAGAGATGCAGAACTCTGGTACGAGATCATGGAGAAGCAGGCCTATGCCCTAGTGAAATATCTCAAATCTTTCAGAGTCTACGTCTTGCACTCAAAAGTCACTGCATACATTCCTTCAGCCTCTGTGAAGGACATTCTCATACAGCCTGACATAGACATAAGAAGGGGTAAGTGGATCGCCAAGATCCTAGAGTTTAATCTGGAAATCAATCCCACCAAGTTGATAAAAGGGAAGGGTTTAGCCAAGTTGTTGGCTGAATCCAATTGCAAGGCCTTGGGAATTAATTTCATCAATGAGCAAGATGAGTCATCCAACGAGCATTTCCAGAATTCCTTATCACTAGCAACATGCCCCTGGTACAAATATATCTTGTATTTTCTGCAAGAATTGAGGCCTCCTGATGGAATGGAAAAGAGCAAGGTGGTAAGATATTGCCTCATCGACCAAACTTTGTACTGGAAAGACCCTTTAGGGGTGTTTCTAAGGTGCCTGGACCCACAAGGAGCTCAGTAGGTCACATTTGATTTCCATAGTGGCCTTTGTGGAGGTCATCATTCCTGGAAGACCATAGCCCATAAGATCCTCCGAGATGGGTATTACTGGCCCACTTTATTTCCTGATGTCTGCAGAGGAATCAGAGCTTGCATCAAATGCCAGAAGTTCTCGAGTAAGCAGCAGCTTAAATCTCTGCCATTAAAGCCTGTAGTGGTTTTAGCACCCTTTCAGCAGTGGAGATTGGACTTCATCGGAGAGATTCATCCTCCCTCAAGTGGCCAGCACAGATGGATCCTCACTGCGACAGATTATTTCACCAAGTGGATAGAGGTTGTTCCCACCAGGAGCACTTCCCACAAGGTAATCATTGGGTTCTTGGAGGACCTCATCACAAGGTTCGGCTACCCAAATAAGATTGTCACTGATAATGTAGCCGCTTTCGGGTCTGAACCGCTAGCCAAGTTCTGTGAACAGTTCGGGATCAAACTGATTCACTCCACCCCATATTAGCCACAAGGCAATGGTTTAGTAGAGTCCTCCAACAAAAGCTTGATAAGGATCATCAAAAGATTGTTGGAAGATAACAAAAAGGCTTGGAACTCGAAGATAAAATTCGCTCTATGGGCTGATCGGGTGACCACAAAGAGATCTATAGGCACCTCCCCTTTCCAGTTAGTATACAGAGCAGATGTTGTCTTCCCTTCTCAACTGGCCATTCCTGTAGCAAAATTCTTCCAGGATTATCAAGAAGAGCCCAATGACATGATCAGAAGGATTCATCAAATGGTGGAATTCCAGTAGGTCAGAGAGCAGGTAATGGAAAGAATTCAGGATCATCAGCAGAGTATCAAGCGGGTTTTCGATAAGAAAGACAAGAAGGAGGAGTTCCAGATAGGAGATCTGGTCCTGAAATGGGACGCTCCTAAGCAAGACAAGGGCAAGCATGGAAAGTTGCAAGCCCTCTGGATTGGGCCTTTCAGAATCTCTAAAGTTTTCTCAAATAACACTTACAGGTTACAAGATTTGGAAGGCGAAGAAGTTTTCAGCAGCCCAGTAAATGGGCATTTTCTCAAAATATGTTTTGCCTGAGCCTTTCATGGCTCCTGTGTTTTGTAAATATTG
This sequence comes from Picea engelmannii, assembly GCA_009831015.1. Taxonomy (NCBI): domain Eukaryota; kingdom Viridiplantae; phylum Streptophyta; class Pinopsida; order Pinales; family Pinaceae; genus Picea; species Picea engelmannii. The sequence continues at coordinate 275,689 of ML794639.1, forward strand.
ATCTTTTTGTTCTTTGTGTTTATTGTTCATATTGTTTCGGCTTAGTAAATGACTCCATAGCCCAACAGCAAGGCACTGGAACTGCAAATGAGTCCTTAGAGCATCACAGGGATGACTCTATCCCCCATGGAGCCTAATGTTAGCAACATTTTTTGTCTTCGGCATCGGGATACACAGGTTTGCAAGTTGCTCGAGGAGCACCCAAGAGCAGCGCATAAAGGAAGCCCTTTTGGACTTAAAATCAAGTGAGCGGGCATTTCATGCTTCAGCAAGAAGAATTCAGCGACAGAGTCAAACAGCGATTGATGGGTAATTGCAGAGTAACTGAGCCACGTCAAGAATAGAGCTTAAAGTTTGAAGGAGGACAACGGTCGGAATCCTTCGGGAGGGACTCGCGAAGTCACGAGGGTCGTTGATCAAGCGCAGTGGTTATCTCGTGAGCTCGGGGTTTGTGAGTTTGAAGGGCAAACCATATCCCTTTGGTTGCGTGAAACTCTGAGTTTCGAAAGGTGCCCGAAAGAGGTCAACCTTCTCTAACCATCGCGTCTCAAGACTTCGCGAGGAGAGAATGCTAAAGTTAGATACTCCAACTCACGAAACCGCGAGTTGCGAGAGGTTAAAGTTGGGCCCACAACAGCATCAGGTGAATTTAGGGCCGTCAGATTTGAAATACGCGTGGCGCTCAATTGGGTCATCTCGACGTTTCGCCCGTCGTAGCTCCAAAGTGCAAAAGGCAACTATGTTATGTTCCGATGCACGAAATGTCGGGAGAGTCCCGGATCCGGGCCCACAAAGGTATCGGGTAAGTTCTAAACCATCAGATTTGGAGAAACGTGTGGTGCTAACTCAAGCTATTTCGGCATTTCGCTCATCACGATTCCAAGAAGCATGGATCAGATCCTCCTTATGCACGAATGCCGAAAGAGTTTTGGGGATAGACATAGGGTCGCGGCCCGCGGTCATTTGGGAAAGAAAGGATCTATGCAAGAAGGGGGCCAAAGGTGCTGAGTCCAGTCGCTGAGCAGATCGTTCGATCTCCAGGTACCATCTGATGCAATCTCGCTCTCGGCCTTTGCCTGAAGTAAATGAAGGAGAGAAGGGGTAGGTGAAACCTCTCCTCATACATTAAGCGTAAGGTATGGAAAGTCTGGCAAGCGTTCCGCTCGAGAGGGTCCTCTGTACCCAGTTCCTCAATGAAGCCATGATGAAGTCTTCGAAGAGACAGAAAAGTATGCACACACTAGCTCGGCACTTAATAGCTCAGCTACCCTCTCCCTGCAGGGGCCATGCGCATTTAAGATGGAGACAGACAGAGAAAAACTTTCTGAATTTGATTGAAAAGACACCAAGCCCTGGGTGTCTAGGCACGCCTCTGTTGGGTGAATTTTCCTGAGTATATAGGTTCAGTCCTTGTAATTTTTAAATCTATCGATGGTTGAGCAGAGCTCCCGGCTGTAAAGCTTTAATGAAGAACTGTTACTCTAGTTATGTATAGACTTTTGAGACTTCTTTCCTTATGAATGCTAGTTTCTTTTACATCTTTGTTATATTGTGTTAGAACGGCTCGGAATTGGAGGATCTAGTCGAGTTGTAGCTATTATAGGATGATGTATGTTGGATCACTGTAATAGTTACATTGTCTTTGATCAGTTCTTGTGATTTTCTCAGCGCTGAGTGACTTGGAATTGGAGGATCCAGTCTAGTCCCTTTTTCAGTTTCTCGAGACCCTGAGCCAAGAGGATCTTGTATTCAGGGTCTTTCTTCTGCAAAGTTGTTTGCTCAGCTTCCTTACCAAGTCTTCCACCTGCTCATCTTTTAATCAACCCACTGGCTAAAGTTAGATCAAGACCTCCTTCGTCCCATACATGCTAGACTCAGTCCCTGAGTTAGAGTGATATCTCCTCGAGTCTTTATCTCCATTCAGTCACCCCTTTATAAACAAATCGTGACATTAAACTGATGGGTGTTGGGCTCTGCTCCTGTAAGCAATCCAGGAGTGACTTCCTATGCTAACACCCTTCTAGGATGAAATTAGTGGAAGTCTTTCTTTGGTTATGCATTTCTAGTTTTTTTGTCATAGTTCTTTGGGCAGAAGTATTTGGAAGACTAGTATATGTGACCTCGGTTTGATTTGATCTTTGCAAAATTTCAGGGTTTTTCTTCACAGAAGATTCGACATTTTTCTTCTGAGGGAATTTCTTGAGAGAGGTATCTGAGGTTTTCTTGGCATTAGATGTTTTCTTCTTTTCAGTAACCTTCTTTGTAGGATTTTCATTAGTCTTCTTGCTTCTTAAGTTATATTGTCTGTTCACCTCCATTGTAGCATTCTCAAAGGCATGTTCTGTTTCCTCTTCCTCCTCATTCACCTTTGTTTGCAAGAGGAGAAAAACCTCTTGTTATTCCTGAGTAATAAAAATGGATTCATCATCGTGGACACCCATGAGGTTTATGTGAATATCATACAACTCATCAATTACCTCCTCCCCATCATCAGCGTAGTTATCCTAAAGAGGTAGTCTAATCTATTGATCAGGCTCCCTTTGCTCTCTTTGATATTTTGGATCTCTCTGATAGCTCTATATGATCTGGGGAGGAGTCCTTTTGAAGTTTGGATTTCTGATCTGAGGAGATGGTTGATTTTCCCTAGGTGAATTCCTGTCAACGATGCTTAGTCTTTCCATCATTATTTCCATACTTCTGACTATGAAATATAGTTTATCATCTGAGGAAGACATGGAAGGCTCTTCTTTGATTGTAACCCTTCTCTCTATTTTTTGCTTGGCTCTTCTAGCTAATAGATTTGCTTCTACGCTTACTGCACTTTTCTGCATGTCTTCCAGAGTGACAGAATTCATTTCCCTTAGTTGATATGACATATCAACATCAAATCCATCAGTGAACTTGATTAAATCCTAACCTTGTGGGGGTTTAATATCAGTTGGAATTGCGTTGTAAAGACTGTTGAAACAAATGCAGTAATCCTACACTGTTTCCCCTTGATTTTGTTTGATATTCTCATATTCTGATAAAATCTGGAGAGGATTTTTCTTTAACTCCCATCTGTCAAGGAAACTCTGTTGGAAAGCAACAATGTCAACTATGGTAGCAGGGCGTAGCACTTTGAACCATTTTTTTACTTCTCCTGTCAAACTTTGTGCAAAAGGTCTCATCTGGACGTCTACTTCATCAACTTCCTGCAAATCAAAATAATCATTCATCTTATCAACATGTTGATGTGAATTCAAAGAACCAGTACCATCAAACTGAGGAAGTATGGTTTGATTGTCCTGAGGCATGGCATGTAAAGGAGCGGCCAAAACCAAGGGAGCATATCTTGATGCCATGATTGGTGGAGGAGGCTAAACGACAACTTGTGTGATTGGGCGAGAAGTGATGGATGAAGTAGAAGAGGTAGGGCTAGGGGATGTGGAGTGAATTATTTGATGTTTGATGGAGGTTGTCGCAATATTCAAGGAAGAAAGTTCTAAAGACTGTTGAAAGTGAGCTTGATATAACACCTGATCAAGATTTACTACTATCTCTTCTAACTTGTCAAATTATTCAAGGAAGCACTGATCAAATTCTGTTATGGGAGAAAGTATTTCAGGGGTTCTAGGTTGTAGGATGGTTTGATCTAGGATTGTCTCATTTACAAAGCTATCGGATTTGGTTCTAAAAAGGATTTGTTCAAAGGATATGACAAACTCAATATCCTAGATGGCAACCAGTGTCTCTGCGAGAGAATTGGACCTATGAAGAGGACTGTGAATCCCAGAACCTTCTACGGTGTTTTTCTTTTTGAGTAACTTTTCTGGATTGTCTACTGTTGTCGCAGGTTCTGGATCGGGGTGAGATCTAGTGTAAACTCTTTTAGGAGCCAGAATTTTTAATTTTTTAAGAAATCTTAAACTAATATATACAAACTTTAACAACCTCTAAACATTATCTCTTTATAAGTTTAGATTTTATGATTCGTTTATAAATAATTTTTTCTTTATCTAGGGAAAATAAATCATAGGATGGAAAGTTTGTTCAGTTACCCAGTATGGTCACCACTATGTAAACACTTTGTAAATTCCTAGAGGTTGTTGGGAGGTAGAAGAAATTTATCATAGGTAACTTTATCCAACCACTTCGAAACTGGGATCTATCCCTGCCAGTTTCAGAGAGGGATCTCTCTGTAAGATTTAGATATGTTTCAGGATTCAGATATTAGGATAGTTAAATAAATATGAATGTGTTTGTTTTATAAAATGGCTGAAATATCTCTTACACTTCCATTGGGATATGTGGTCTGTGTTAAGGTTTGAGATCAAAGAACAGATTTTATCAGGTTTCTTCACAGGGCAGGATAATGCCAATGTTGGATCCTTTATAATTTAAAGTGATGGATAGCAGAAATAGATGAGATAATCAATTGTAATAAAGAAGCATTCAAGAATTTCTTTATCACAATATTAGAAGACAAACATTTAGATCTTTAAAAGCCAGAAACAGAGTATACAAAGATAAATTCTACAACTTTAACTTCTTTCAAATGATTAGATGTAGAAAACAAAATGATAATGAAGAAAGATAAACCATTCAACGAAGAGAAGTAAACATCACCAACAATTAACACATAGGAATCTTGTGAATCGTCCCTTTTTATTACTAGTAGATCTCTTCAAAAAAATTACAGTTTATAACTTTCTTGGGTGTAAAAATCAACCCTCAATACTTTGAAGTTTGAAGTATTTATAGAAAATAAATAGCAATTTGGTCATGTCATTAATGATCAGGATGTGGTAGAATCCAAATCTAACTACCTAGCTAACAAAATACAAAATTACAGGAACTGTTAATGATCTTCCGGATTCTTTGAACTGATTTCGAGGAAATTTGTTGGTGAGTCATCAACTTGACTTTGACTGCTTCGCGTGCTGATTTGTACATCCACGTCATCTTCTAGTCGATCAGGTCACATAGGTCATCCCATATCTGTTGACTGGGAATGTTGACTTTGAGAAGCCTTTGGTACACCTCATTTGTCTCTGTGTACTTAGCAAAAGTGGGTTTGGTGATGAAAAGATACTTTATCTCTTGTTGAATATTCAGGTCTAATATCAGAGTTTCCAAGAGGGCTTTCCCTGTGATACTACCTTTTATGCCTACAAACTTGGACCCATCCTTCGCCACTGTGAGAATATTATGTTTATAATTTGATAGAGTAAGCAACCTATTATTGATCACAAATAATCTTGGGAGACCTTTCTTCTGCAAAGATTCAGTCTTGCTGAAAAACCCTTGTACCATGGCATACATTGTCTAAACTCTCTCCTCAAGTTGTAGCATTAGTCCCCTCTTAGTCAAGACTCTCTTAACTTCAAGAATTGTTTCAGTCCTGTCCTCAATTTGCAGGGCTTCCATCTCTTCTTTTGATTTTGAATTTAAGAATTTGATTATCTAGTTGGCCTCTGTAGGCATTTCCCCCAGTTCTCCCTTTATCATGTCGATGGCATGTTTGGCTCTTTTCACTAGATCATGCTATTCAAACATGATTTGTATCAGGGGCCAAATCTCTGTCACTGATTGACAGATGTCCATCAAAATATTTTTTTTAGCCTCTGACACAGTCTTAGCCATGACTGTTTCTTTCTGCAGCTGTTGTAGTTCCTGTTTGAGTTTGTCAAACTTATGCTTCTTAGTGTTGTAGCTATCTTGGAATGTGGAATTCATATTTTGGAGATTTTGAATCTCTTCTTGCAGTTTTATGATTTCTGCCCCTTGCAGAGTCATATCTTTCATTGCTTTTTCCAATTGGTCTGTTGCATCTGGAGCTGTCACTGATGTGGCTGCTGGAATTTCCCCTGTGGTAGTTGATGTTGTTGTTTTTGTACTGAATCCTATGATAGGGACTATGTTCAATGGTATGACTACCATTGGCATGTTCTACTCCTTTTCCTTAACTAGTTTGTCCAGCTCGGCTTCCATTTATATAATTTGACCATTCTCCTCCATGATCAACTTCAACATCTCCTCTTTCTGGCCTTCAATCCCGGTCATCTCTTTAGCTTGTGGGTCTTCAGTAACAGAGATATTTAATTGTTTCCTCAGGGTGTTTATGTCAACATTCTTCATTTTGACAAGCTCTTCAGCTGCTTTGATATTGGTTGGATCATAACCAATTTTGAGCACCAATTCTTCTAGGGACTTAATTTTGTTATCCTTTGCTAAAGAGGACACCTTCTCCAACTTTAGCTGAGTCTGGACATTGTTCAATGAAACTTGTAGCTTTTTTACGGTCATGGAGGTGTTCGTCAAGGTGGAGAAAATAATTTCTCCGGTCTGTCTGTGTAGGTCCATCTGATCATCTGGATGTACTTCTAGAACATCAAACTCTAAAGTTTCTCTTTTATAATCAGAAATTGTTTTGGGCTAAGGTACATGTACCTGCAAGTAGGTCATGTTCATTCTCCCCTTCTCTGTATCAAAAGAAGATAGTAATCTGTGTTGGGATGTGGATGTTTGTTTCCAAAACTTGGCATACGTACTATTTGTTAGAATCTCGTTTTTCTTCTTGATCAGGTTGTATTTCTCAAAGAGGTTCAGTCCTGTTGGCTCCTGTGTAGCTATGGGTGTTAATATTGTATCACCCTGATTCTTTGATGAGGAGGTGGACATATTCCACTGGATTCCTGAGGAAAATGGAGAATGCTCACCTTCCATGACTGTAGAAGACTAATTCTCTTCTCCACCAGACCTGTCGGGTGTATGACTAGTCTTGGGCCTTTTTCTATAAACCTGGAAGTCATTTTCCGAGACTTCAGTAACCGAGGGTGATACCTCTTTCCTGGGTCTTTTCTTTGCTGGCACCTGAGGAGTATTATTCGGTGAACTGCTGGCAGAAGGGGGTTGTTGATCGGTATCTGTTAGAGTGTTCTCCTCCCACTCGGTCTGGTTCATGAACTTTTCGACTTCTGGTTTGGGAACATTAACATATGGAGAGTTTTTATTCCTTAGTTTGGTTTCTACAATGACACCAGATGGATCATAATGCCATGGGAAAATTTGTTAGAACTTCATCTCCAGTAAACAACTTGTTTTCTTATTCTCCTACCACTCTGCTATTGCAGATGAAAGATCTTATCTATCCCTTGATCCTCAATTTTTGTTTCTTTTTGAACGACACGAAGTGAATATTGTCTGAGTTTATCATATGTCGGATATATTCTAGAGCGAATATCGTGACAGGTAGGAACTTGGACAGCTTATATGGTGGAAGATCACAACCATAGACTTCAATCTCTATGTGATCCTGATAGAGGTACCAGTCACTGGTTTTGGCAAGGTCCAATAGTTGCAGGAGCCTTTGAATCTCTCCATTAATCCTAGGTTCATTCCATCCACTCAACATGCTTACCACTAGGTGGTAAAATTGATCAATGAACTGTTTAAAGCTGAACTCTGATGAGTTCTTTCTCGGTAAATATGTCCAGGAGGTGACCTCTTGTGAATGGTCATCCTGGTCCAGTTTCTGCATGGAAAATAAGAACTTCTTTGCTTGAAATAAAAGGAACCTGTAAACTAATATGGAAGAATATCGGAACATGCCTTCTGTAGGAAACTTTTAAAGTTTCTCGTGAATATTATCAGCAAGAAACTGACTGAAATTAAACTAGATGGTGGCCTTCTCTTCGGTGGAGAAAATGGACAAGAAACCCAGGATGGGTTCGTCCACCCATTCATCTTAATAATACTCGAGCAAACAACACAGAGATGAAATGACTTAATTACCTTTTGTTGAGAACATGGAGGACTAATAAGGGGGATTTTCCTTGGGGAATTGAGCACTCTCCGAGAGGAAAAGTTTGAAAATTTGCGCTCTCTAGGAAAAAGATAATTTATGGTACATTTCTGTTAGGTTTTCAATGGTGAGAGGGGAAAGGGATTCTGATCTAGGAATTTGCATCATCTAGTCGATGGTTTCAGCTGTAATGGTGAACAGAATCTCTTCGGCTGATGAGACTATAGCTCTCTAATTGGGAAGATAATGTGCCTGGCACTTGATGGCGAACTCGAGGAAATGATGAATTTTGGGCAAAAGATGCAATGGAAGATTGGACTCCCAGAGTCCAATATCAACACTCTAGTCTAGGAAAGTGTCTCTAAACCATGAGCGCAATTCAAAAAAATCTAATTCACATTTAGGATCTGAAATCAGGTAATCTTTGTCGGCCAAAGGGATCTGATCGATATCGACGGGGGGCGAGAGAAACGGATTTTCGTCGATCTCTGAATGTTTGGACTTTGGTGCCATCCCTTCAACTGATACCTGCAAAAGTCTGAAAAAGAATGATGCTAACTTATATTCCTAGAGGTTAATGGTTGTAGAAGGCAAAAGGGAGCACTACTACATATGGGCGGATTATTCCACGAAAATTTTCCACGCTTCCACTAGTTTCATCATTTTTTTAAACAGGGCGGGATTTTCATCGATATTGCCACAAAAGTTCGTCACAATATCGACGAAAATCTTAAATTAACATAGTCTGGATTTTTCGTTGCTATAGCGACGAACTTTCATTGCAATAGTGACGAAAATTTTGCCTATCTCATTGGTCGGTGTTAACGGCTAGTTGACTATTTTATCTATATATACGTGACTTTAAGAGACTTTGCGACACAATTCCTATAGTTGCGACACTGTTCTTGGATTTTGTTTGAGATGTTTATTTTTCCCGTCACCCACCAGTTGAAAAAATCCAATTCTCAATCTACATAGCTCGGATTTTGAACTTGCAAGGTTAGTATGTTATTTTTTATTGAAGTACTCATTTAACTTGTAATTTTTTTTTCAAATGTCCAATTTGCAATTAGCTTGTTTTTTCCTTGAAAATATATTATAATATGTGTAGTACCATATTTCATGTCTTTGGTTTTTGGATCTAGTTAGTATATTCTATGTAAAAGGGTATGTGGATTCCATAATATTCTAGGTTTATGTAATACACATACCCTTTTCCCTTCAATTGTAGTTATAATATCTCTCTCTTTTCATTGATAAAGATATGGAATTGCTCTTGAAACTCAACCCTGATCAGTGAAATGATAGTAATTGATTGCTATATTCCCTACTTTAGAAGGAACTAATAAGATACATAAACACTAACCCTAAACTTATGTTAGGTATATATGTCGTTATTATATAAAGAAAACATTTGTACACATATGACCTTATTATAAATATGTTATCTATGTCGTCATGATGTTGATCCTCTACACATATGATCACCTTATTATAAATATGTTGACCTTATTATAAAGATGTAGGTCACTGTAAATAAACATATCATAATCTAAAGGAGTAGCCAAAATATAAAAAATTGACAACTTAATGTTTGGTATGGCGTAGGTAAGACAATTACTTGTCAAGACAAGGATTTGTCACAATGAACGATAATGACAGGAAGCTTGTTCGGTTAAGAGTGGCATTAGAGGCAAGGGGCGATGGAAAATGTTATTTCCCTTGCTATGATTGTAGAGGCTTGCAAAATAGAATACTTTTAATAACAACAGCCCAAATACATTGTAGGGAGAAGGGGCACACCGAAGGGGGTTATGAATATCGTCCCTTGGTAAGAGGATTCAATATTTAATATGTTCTCTGTAATAATTAGTATGTCATGAATTTTAGTAATATTTCTTATCGGGATTTATATATTTTCTATACACACTAACTTTTCTATGTTGTTTTTAAATATATATACGATTCCCCGAAAGTGTCGACCTCCAGAGAGTTATTTGCCAAGTACTAGTAGAAATACTACTTTACATGGAGATGAACTTCGAGATCAGAATATTGAAGTTGTTGATCAAGTTATTAATGATGATATGGATGGAGATAACGTCAATGATTCAAATCAGAAAGATGAGATACATAGATTGATCCAAGACACATTTTCTCCAATGAATGAGGACAACCAAGATGATAGTCATGATGTTGATCCTCTACTCGAGAAGTCACGTCAACCTCTTTATGAAGGCTCAACAACAAATATTTTATCTGTTATATTGTTGTTGGTGAACCTAAAGGTTTTGAATGGTTTATCAAAC
>ML794639.1:309127-341486 GCA_009831015.1 Picea engelmannii
ACAAAATCCATACAAAACAATAATTGTTTTCCAAGCTCATATTTCTTCATGTTGGCTTGCAATTAATTGTGTTGAAGGGTTAAAAATATCATCTCCAAATGTTTCAAATGATCTTCCCAAATCTTGCTAAAAGTCAAAATATCGTCCAAAGAGGCTACAATAAACAAGTTTGAGAAATGGTTTTAAGATATCATCCATCAATCTTAGAAGTGTTGTCATAGTATTGTGTAATATAAATTGCATAATGACTCACTCATGCAATCCATGTGTTTTTTTGAAAGTAATATTCCAAATTATTCTTTGTGTATATTGTCATATTGGTATCCTTACTTCTAATCCAACTTCATGATAACACATGCTTACAATATTTGGTTGATTAGTGCCTTGATTATTTGTAGGGGGTATATATATTACAATATATTACAATATTACAATATCACAATGTAATAGTAATGCCATATTACAATGTAATATGGCATACAATATGGTATACCATATTACAATGTAATATGGTAATACCATATCTCATGTAAAAAAAAAAATTTAACTTAAATTCATTGTCACAATATCGATGATAGTTCATCGGAAACAAATTTATTATTTTACCACAACCGTCGCTGTAGCAATGAAAGTTCATCGCAATTTTCCACGAAAGTTCGTCGCAATTTGCCACGAATTTTTGTCGCACATACAGCATCTGCGTCGTAACTTTGGTTTTGAGATATATTTTATTCAATATTGCAACGGATTTTTGGTGCAAGTTGCGATGGTTTTGTGTCACACATTTAGCATCTACGTCGTAAGTTATTGGCTTCGCATAAATTTGCATTGCACTTGCAACGTATTTTCGTTGTAATTGTCACATTTCTTTTTTGTTATTGCAACGAAATTTCATCGTAATTGCGATGATGCATAGGGTTAACCGATCTTGAAGATGGTGACATGTGGAGCACTTATTTCGTCGATGTTTCCACGCACACCTAGATCGTGGATATAGCGATGAAATTATTCCGATGAAAAAAATTCTCGGTTGTCGTGGAAATTGCAACGCATAAGTGTGGCAATATCAATGAAAAACCGTCGCAAATTTGGTCATATGTACTAGTGGAGAAGAGGACAATGATTTCAACAACGTTTGGATCATGAATGGTGAAGAAAAGGTGAAAAACATGATTATCTAGGCGAACGGGTATACGTTGGGGTGCGGGATACAAGTCAGCAGGCTTAATGGATAGGTTTGGCCACATTGATTGGCCAATGTATATCTCGGGGATGAGGTGGAGGGTGGCAGGTTGGTGATAGGTTGTGTGAGGATTGCGTGGAGGATAGGGATTGGGCTATAAGAAGATGAGATGTGATGAGTGACAAGTGAGTGGGGAAATAGGTACGCTGATAGAGTAATGGAACATGACTTGTGAACGGCGGTAGTGGAGTGTGACGTCATGTGTCGGAGATGGTATGGAAAATTTGGTATGGCATTTTATCGGAGGGGGGGGGTAGGCAGTAACCGGTTTGGAGTGAGGGGGGTCCGAAATAACACAATTGTGCCATGTTAGGATGGGGACCGTCGAGGAATACCACCATTCCTGACCCCCCCTAGTTAAAGGTAGAACAGTCGAGGGGGTCCGATATTACTTGTCGGTCGTAGATCTGAGCATTGTTTGGTCAGTCGTTGATCTCGGTGCACCCTTTAATCATGGAGCGCACATCACATTTTATTGTGGAAACTTAGGATAGTGCCATTTTGTGGGTTTTTTGCGCTACTTCTTTTCATTTGGCCACCAAGGGGTTAGAAAACAACTTTCTAACATCAAAACAAAGAACCTCATCCAACGTTATGATTGATTTATTGAAAGTAAAAGAAACTAACCTATGTCCTAATATATTTACCTAACACATTTAACCAAGATTATATTGTTGGGCTAAAAATTACTCTACCATGGGGCTATTTGATCAAGTTTAAACAGTTTGATCAAATTTATTCACTAACTAACCTATCTACTTGGCTAAGATTAAACAGTTTACCAAGATTTATTCACTAATCCTATCAGCATAAATTCAAAAAGACTTGACCATGGTTAGACTGTATGGATCAAGCCATTCTTATTGCATGGGGCCTTATTATTTTTCTTTTATGCCCTCTTTTATTCTTTTTCTTTTCTTTCTTTTTCTTTTCTTTTTCTTTTTCTTTTTCTTTCTTTTTCTTTTTCTTTTTCTTTCTTTTTCTTTTTCTTTTTTTTTCTTTTTCTTTTTCTTTTTCTTTCTTTTTCTTTTATTTTCTTTTATTTTCTTTTGTAAATAATTTTCAGAATGAAATATTATTTACAACCAAAAATACAACAAGAGTAAAAAATTTCCAGTCACCACTTGATCCTATGAAACATAGGGTTATAACAATGGCTCCACCTGGGGATGGTGCTCTCCTTGTGAGGTGCCAAGAACCTACTTCTTGATGTCTTGAAAGATTTTCTCTATTGTTTCTTCTGTAACTTGATTTATTTTATTTTGAAAATTTGGTGGCACTGGTCAGTGGCTTAGGGCCTTCTCTGTGGACTTCAACCATCTGATCAACATCACCCACACATAACCTGCATGTAAAATAAATGGTTTGTACAATGAAAGTGGATTACTAAGATCTTTATTGGGGTGGTAAATAATGCTTCAGCATCCTGCCATTTACAAGTCCACCTGGCAAGTCTGTTCCATCGTTGTCTTTGAGAAAAAAATGTGTTATTTCCTATAAATGCCTGAATGATGTAAGGGCCTTTCCACAATCTATCAAACTTTCCATGTTTACCCTTATCCTCATTTCTGGAATCCCACTTCAGCACCAAATCACCCAACTCAAAATCATCCTCTTTAGTTCTCTTGTCATAAATATTTTTGATACCTTCCTAGATAACCTGAGTCTTGTTGTACACTTCTTCTTTGGACTGTTGCAATTGGTTCATCTAATTTATTCTTCTTTGGGTATCATTTGGCTCTGCTTTCACTTCCTGCAACAATTTCATAACAGGGACCCCCAAAAAAGAAGGAAAACCTTCCTCAGTACCATATACCAACTGGTATGGGGACATACCAATTGATCTTTTGGTGCTCAGTCTATCAGCCCAGAGCACATGAACAAACTTATTATGCCAGGACTTCTTGTTCTCTTGTAGCGTTTTCTTAATGATATTCACCAGAATTTTGTTCGAGGACTCAGCCAGCCCATTTCCCTGAGGGTAATAAGTTGTTGAGTGTCCCAAAGTAATGTGGTACTAGCTACAACACTCTATAAGTCTTTTGGATGTGAAGATAGCTGCATTGTAAGATATAATTTTCCTAGGGCATCCAAAACAAGACAAAATATTAGTTTCCAAAAATTTAATGATGACAGATTCAATGGCTTGCCTGCATGGTACATCTTCGATCCACTTAATGAATTAGTCTGTGGGTGTGAGGATCCACTTGTATTGGCCCAAAGAGGGTGGATGTATCTCTCCAATAAATTCTAAACTCCATTGTTGGAATGGAGCTTCAACCAAGATGGGTTTCATGGGTAGAGGCAGAAGCTTCCTTTTACCTTCGAAAACTTGGAATTTGTGGCAAGAGGTGACTTTCTAATGCACATCAACAAAAAATGTAGGTCAGTAAAAATTGGCTCTGAGAATGTTGTTAGTTTTGGTCTTCCAAATTAGATGCCTGCCACAGTCCCCTACATGGAAATCCTGCAATACCTTGTCAGCTTCATCCTTCAATAGGAAATTAAGTAAAATAGCTCTAGGGTCTTTCCAATAAAGGTTTCCATCTAGAATACAATATTTCAAATATTTCAGTTTAATAAATCTAGCTTTGGTCTTAGTTAGACCAGGAGGAGCTTGTAAGTCATAAAGTACAAAAATGAGGTCTGCATACTAAGGAGAGTTTAAGAATACCTCTTTTACATTTGGAGTCACCTGATCTTCTTGTTCGTCAACTGCAGCCAAAAAATTGATGTCTAAAGTATGAAAATTGGATTCATCCATTAGTTTTGCTAAACCCTAACCGTTGATCAGTTTAGTGGGTTTTATTTCTATATCATATTCCAAAATAACAACAATCCACTTTCCTCTCCTACCATCTTGATTATCCTGAGTCAGGATATCCTTTACCACAGCATTCGGAACATAGGCAATTGTGTGAGGATGGAGAATATAGACTCTGAAATCTTTTATGGCCTTTACCAAGGCAAAAGATTGTTTCTCCATTATGTTGTAGTTCAAGGATATCTTGAGTCAGGATATCCTCTACCACAGCATTCAGAACATAGGCAATTGTGTGAGGATGGAGAATATAGACTCTGAAATATTTTATGGCCTTTACCAAGGCAAAAGATTGTTTCTCCATTATGTTGTAGTTCAACGCAGCATCTCTCAAAGATTTGTTGAAAAAGGATATGGGTTGCTCGTAACCTTCGTTGTGTTTCTGCAAAAGTATTGTTGCGATGGTGTGTTCATATGTGAAAGAGAACAAAAAGAAATCTTTCGTGTAATCTGGACTGATCAAAATTGGGGCTTGTGTGAGTGCATGTTTCACTTGCTCAAATGATTGTTTAGACTCAGTGTTCTATCTTATTTTGGTGTCTTTTTTAGCATATTTTTGATGTTCCTGAGAAGTTCGGCCAAGTTAGGAATGAATATTCTTAGGAAATTTATTTTTCCAATGAATGATTGCAATTCTTGGATGTTCCTAGGGTGTTCCACTTTCTGTATGGCCTCTATTCTACTTGGGTCTATTTTAATTCCATATTTAGAGATTATGTGCCCCAACAGCTTGGCTTCTTCTAAACTGAAAAGGGTCTTCTCGGGATTCAATGAAATATTGAATTTTTTGCATTTCTCAAACACTCGTCTGAGATGTTGTAAACGTTCCTTGTCAGATTTGGAGTAGATAGTCACATCATCCAGATATATGACTATAAATATGTCAAGCTCATCCACAAAAGCAATATCCATTGCTCTTTGGAAAGTGGCACCAGCATTCATCAAACCAAAAGGCATTGTCACATACA
This sequence comes from Picea engelmannii, assembly GCA_009831015.1. Taxonomy (NCBI): domain Eukaryota; kingdom Viridiplantae; phylum Streptophyta; class Pinopsida; order Pinales; family Pinaceae; genus Picea; species Picea engelmannii. Next base: position 314,160 of record ML794639.1, read on the forward strand.
TGAAAGTTCCCCAGGGTGTGGTGAAGGTTGTTTTCTCATGGTCATCTGGGTGAACAAGGACTTGGTTATAACCCGAGAAACCATCTAGTAAGGAGATCCTATTGGCCCCAACTACCTTTTGTAAGATGTGGTCCATTTTAGGCAAAGGGTAATTGTCTTTGAGGGAAACCTTATTCAGATTTCTGAAATCAATGCAAACCCTAATTTCACCAATCTTCTTTCTAGTAGGAACCAGATTAGAAACCCATTTGGAAAATCTTAGGGGAACTATAATTTTGGCATCATACAGATTTTTAATTTCCTTTTATATCAAGGGGAGTAACTTGGGATTGATTCTCCTAAGTTTCTGCCTAAAAGGTTTGTTTTCTTCTTTTATTGGAATTCTATGTTGTATGATACTTGTGTCATAAGATTTTTAATCCTCATAACCCCAAGCAAACACATCAACATATTCCTTAAAAAGTTCAATGTATTTGCATTTTTTCTCAAGGGGTAAATATTTGGAAAGTTTTATAATGTTGGGTTTTTCCTCTATTCCTATGTTAGACTCTTCGACCTCTTTACCACTAGATTCAATCTTGGGATTTTTTGCTACATTGTTAAAGTCAAACAGGTCTTCTAACGGGAGTAAACCTCTAGGTAAAACATTGTTTTTCAAATGCAAAACATCAGAATCTTCATCATTTTTATTCATTTCATCTAAATCTACTTTATTTACACTATAATTTTCAAAAACTGATTTATTTACATCACCATCATTTTCTACATCTATATTTGTACATTTGAAATCATTCTTACACTGCAGGAAGTCTTCAATTTGATCATCGTTGCCAAATACCTACCAGTATCGGATGTTATCTAGGATGGTTGGTATGCATTTCACCTCTATTATGTATTGGAGATTTGGTTTGAAAGGTATTTTTCATGTGGTTGCCGAAGTAGTCAATCGGTCTGCCAGTATGTTCTGGCCTCTGGGCATTACCTGCAAGTCGATTTCAGTGAAACATTCTAAAAAATCTAAAACAACATTTACATAGGCTTCGAGTCTAGGATTCTTAGCTGAATACTCACCTTTAATTTGTTTAATGACTAGTTCAGAATCACCTCTTACCATAATCTTTTTGGCACCAACCTTCTTCAGTAGTTTCAGGTCGAGTGTTGCACCCCTTTTGTCACCTGAATGAGCGAAATAGGGATGCTTACAAGCCCAGTTGGGTTAGATATGCAAGAAAATAGTGAATGAAGGGGTTAGAAACATAAAGCATAAGGAATAAACAAAGAACTAAACTAAGAACAATAAAAGAAACTAAACTAGAGTGCATAAGAACATTAAAAATGAAAATAAACAACACTCATGCCACCAATGGATAGGATTGTATTAGTGGGAAAACACCAAAGAGAAAGGGAGACATATAGGTCCCCTCTTCCTCCAAGGGAGGGCTCTTGGACCCCCAAATATTGAGCTTGTCTTACAAGTAACAAACTAGAAATGAAATGGTGAAGAGAATCCAAAGCACATTCACTCAAGAGGTGATATGAATGGCTAAATGAAATGGTGCTTGTATACTCTTGATGAGAAAAGAGGATTATCCGAGAGAATATAAGCAGCATAGCAATACAAATGAATTCCTTGGAAATATAGTGCACACATGGCCTCCTTTTACAGCATATCTTTGAGGCATTATGAAACCAGTTCTTAGTGTGAACAAGGGGCCCTTTAGGGAACCCTTAGGTCTTTGACCAACCCCCCAGTTGAATTCAGCCAATATTTGGGTGTCAAAACGACTTGGAAGATGAACCAGAAGTGGGTGGGAGGCTGACCAATATCATAAATGCATCGTTTTGAGGGGTGCGTAGTTTTTTGTGTCCACAGTCGTGCATCGTGTGCATGTGTGCTTTTCTTGCGTTTCTGGATGGCGCATGTGCACGCGCTCCCTGTGTAGTCTTAGTGCATGTTGATTTTATAACTGGTTGTATAGTTTTGGACCTTTTGGAAATTCATTTTTGGTCCATGAGTGAACTAATGGGCATTTTGAATATGTTGGATTCCTGTAACCATTTTCGGACGAAATTCCGGTGATAACAGATGCGTCGTGATGTGTGAGGTTAGGGGCATACGTATAGCTAAAATACATCAATGTTTCTTCTACTGAGAGTACCTGTGTAAGAAAGAGTGTTGAGGGGAATATCAAGAGCAACCCATTGGAGGGAGAGGGGAACCTATAAGACCCAAACCTTTCACAAGGGGTGAAAAAATAAAGTTGTGTACAAACAAGGCGGGCATGCCCCATGCTCGTGTCATGTAACTTAAAAATATGTAATACAGCAACTGAAGTTGTGTGTTGACGTAGATCACTGCAGCACCCTCCAGGGTGGTTTGATAATGACAGAGGACAATTTTGATGGTGAACAAACTTTGAAAAAGGTAAGGACACCTGTGAGAAGTGTCGATGATATGTAGACATTGATAGTCTATCAAATTTCAGAGGTCTTCAGCATATATATAAACAACTACAATATTTGCAAAGTAAGACCCATCACCACATGATAAAGTGTTGAAGTCGAATGTTGTGGGGGTCAACGACAGCAGAGAGCAAGGATGGATCTCTCTGTGTCGTCCAAGACTCTGCATTATAAAGGTAATGAGAGCCAAGATAGTGTCTCCCTTCTGGGAACTATGTTGATGTCGACAGAAAGGGAAACGCAACTCCAACAAGAAAATGGATTCATGAAATCTAGCGGGAAAAATCAGGAACTGAGGAGGAACATGGACAGAATCGAGAGATGGGGAGACTCAAGACTGCCCTTGGTTGGGAGATTTGCGAAGGATAAGTGGTAGCAACCATGAAATTGAATCTAGTGTCAGGGGGGCGACTAGATTGGGGTTAAATTGTGCCAGAAGCGTGACAAAGTGGACAAACTCAGAGATCAGGGGTAGATGGGTTGTGGGATGCTCGGGGTTTATGGACGATTTCAACAGGAGTAGGAGATAATGTATTCCCCAACCAAGGGTGACATGGGTTACTTGTTTCGGAAAAAAGGAATGTCGCCAAAGGTGACCACAAAAAACTACATAATGGCTAAAAACAAAGGCTTTGTACAGTTACCAAAATAAATAAAGAATCGGTTGGGAGAAGTGTACAGATACAAAAATGGGTGCCCTAATGCAATATGGCTTGGCCTGTGAGGATGAAAGTTGCGTGGAAAGAAGGTGGAGGGTGGGGGGCCCATAGGTGGGTTTCTATATTAGGTGAAATGAATGGAGGACAATCTGTAGATGGGAAAACTGATGGTGGATGAGATGGAGGGCTATTGATACTGCAGAGGTGCAGTCAAAAGGTGAATCAGGATGAGATTACGCAAGATTCCATTATGGAGAAGTTATCAAAATGAGGAGAAGGAGAATGCGGTTAATTCTCGGGAATGCAAATACTAGGAGGACTCCCAGCCCTAGGGGATGAAAGCAGCATGAGTTTCAAAGTGCAAGGGGGACTATGAATGGGACAACTCATGGGGGAGAGAGTGCTACCGGGTGACAGTACTGAAATGAAATGGAGGTGTGAGTACTGCAGAGACATATGGGGGGACCTAGAGGAAAATATCAGAGGGTGTGACTAGGAGATGAAATTGATATTCAGAGGGAATGATTACATGCCAGTATCGATGTTATACCTGAAAGGGTCGTGCTGATTTGTGGTGACTAAGTACCTGTACATATGAACACCAAATATCCGACGTGAACAATATCTGAAGATAAATAACATATAATGGTTATTTGATAATTTTGAGCATAAGCATGTGTACCTGGGCGTGATGTGAGAAAAATGTTCCCTGGGGGTTGAGGATGGATGGTGGCCCGGGGACTGTGAGTGTGTAGGTGGCAGGATCTTGGTCCTGTGGTTTAAGACGGATCAGAAAATGGAGGCACAGAGCTCTCGGAAATGATACTAGAAGTTTTGGAAACGGGACTATATCTAGTTGTAGGGCCCACATTGACACCTCATTTTTACCTGTGGCCAAAGTGAGTGAACAAGAGTTTTGAGGAGAGATTTGGAGATTACGGGAGATCAAGCCAGCCAAGTCAGTATCTGTGAGTGTCAAGTTAGTGGTTGGATCCTCATGCATATTAGGTAGGATTAATTTTTTGGATAGGGGATGTACGGATGGATCCCATCGGCAATCGGGGGTAGTTAATTCCTCATTGATGTCTTCGTCGCAATGGAACTTTCAAGAATATAATGGATCCGGGGGAACAACATTGGTGGCTGTCATTATGTGGTTGTCTTCGGGTGGTGAGGAGGTAGAGAGGGTGATGCAAGGGGGTTGTGATGGTTCTCTCGACATGAACCAAATATCAAGATACTGTGGGTTGAAAATGGTAGTCGAGCGTAGAATTTCTGTAGGGAAATGGATTGGAGAATTGGGGGGATTTAGGGGAAAATCCTCACATAAATCATCCAGGAACCATGGGGGAGTAGGGAGTGCCTCAGGATCTGACAAGAAGATATGAACCACATCAAGTGATGGGGCAGGGGTACTCACTGGTTCTGCTGGAGGGGGAGGTGTAGGATTTTGAATAAGGGCCATTTGGCGATGCATGTATTCAATGATCATAGGACATTGATATGTGAAATAATCAAGTGATTCGCATAGAGAGAAAGGAAATTTCATACATTCATCGACCGAGGTCATGACATAGTGGATTTCAGTGACATGTGTGTGAGATGATGCGAGTGGAGGAGGTTCTTGCTAGAAGCTCTAGTGGACGACTATTAGAGTGTGTCAAAATTGAGGTAACATCGGGCAATGGTGGGTGTAATGTCCATACGCAGAACAGATGGCACATGCAAATTTGGTATGCAACCCTTTGCTACTTGTGTTAGTGGGCACAGTGGTAGCATTGGAGGAAGTGACAAGTGGCGTCGGTTCCCACGGGAGTTGAATTAAATTGCGTAGCTCGGGGAGAGATGGGCATTTATTAGTGGGTTGTCCATCTTTCTTGCATAGTGCACAAGGAGGCTGAACTCGTGGTGGGGGTGAAGTGGTAGGCTCTTTCTTCTTCTGTCTGCCCCCAACTGTAGCAGGGGTGCTAATGAGTGGGGGTGTGGGTGGGATGGTGGGGGTAAGTATTGGAATCTGCATCGGGATTCCTTCTGTTTGGGGAGGGAGGGATGGTCAAGGGACCATATCAGGCAGATCCAGATACCATAATGGGATTTCCAGCACCATATTGGGAAGGGTAAGTGTTGCGGCTACCTAGAAAGCTTGTACACCTGGTGGGGGGTAAAAGAAGGGGATTTGGGTGATGGCTTGGGGAACTGTCTCCCAAACCAGAATGTGGCCTTGGGGGAGGGTATAGTTAGGAATAGGGGTAGATGGGGAGTTCTCAAGGGATTCTGAGGAAGGAGCTCTGCGACTAGTGGGACGTCAGATATTAATGAAGCCTGTATGGGAGGAAGGATATCTCCAGTTGTTATTCCATTGGATGAGATGACACATACTTGTGTTGAGGGATGTATGAGTGGAGGTGCTCCATGGTATGTCCCTAGCAAGGATGAGTCTTTGAAAATTTTGGGACCCATCTCAATGAGTGGGTAGGTCTCAGGATTAGTGTGAATGAGAGGTAATATGTTATCGATATTGGAGGAAGGGTTGGGCTCGTAATGTGACACTTGGTCAATAGTGATGATCTCCTTGTTGTGAGGGAATATCATTGTGTGAAACACAGAAGAGGCCACAGCCTTCATCGTATACATGTAGCTATGTTCGAACAAGATGTTGTAATTGAGCAGAGCGTTGATAACTTCAATGTCGATGAGGATAGTTTTTCCTCCGAGTTCAACTGGGACATTTTGGAAGAGTCCCTCGGAAGAGAAGGGTCATCCGTCGTAAGCCCTCGAAGTAATGGTGGGTGGTATGAGCTCAGGAGAGCCAAGTTTCTTTCAGATGGTTTTGCACATGATGCATATGGATGCACCTTCATCAATAATGCAGCGGTGAACTATGATGTTCTAGATTTTAACCGGTATTTGGAAAGTGACCAAAGCAGGGAGACGAGGTTCCGCACTATCTAGATCAAAGGTGATAATTCGAGTATCAGCAGGGTCAACTGCCCCCAAAGCGGAAAGTAATGACTTCCGTTGAGTAGGACAGGTTTGAAGAACTTCTAAGACTGACATGGCAGCGGGGGATTGTGCCAATTCATCGACCAGACTATAATTGTGGGTCACCCTAGCCTGAGGGTTGGTGACATTCTGTCGTAATGGGATGCAAGGAATACAGAGGGGTGTGTCGGTATTAAAGTGAGGGATCATAAAATATGGGCCAGATGTGACTAGGGTGGCTTCTGAGGTAGTGGGAGTAGGGTCAAAGGGTGTGTTGTATTGATGACTATGTGTTTGTAGAAGGAATTCCTCCTCACTAGTGAGGAGGATAGTGCGATCGGTAGGAGTACTCTGGTTGGGATACTGACCCATATGTGGTGGGGTTGGATGCATCTCTTGTTGGGTGTTCATCACCCCTTGGTGTGGAATAGGATTTTGTATTACGGGAATGGGTGGTTGCTATATATATTGTTGGGGGGGCTGCTGGGGGGCAGGCGATGTTGGGGGATGTGGTCCAATTTTGGACTCTTTCATCTGTTTGAATTCATTGATTTGAGGGCAATGGTGAGTATAATGGCCATACTCGCCACAAAGGGCACAAGGGAAGTTTTTCTGAAGATTTTTGGTGTTCTTCCCTTGGCGTTTGTTGTTATTTCCCCCTTGGGGGTTCTGGTTCCCCTGATTCTAGTTTCCCTGAGCAGGTTGGTTCTGTTGGGGGTGGTTCTAGTTTCCTCCTGGTCCGATATTATTATTGTTTCATTTTTTTCGTTTCTTTTTGGCATTGTTTGACTGATGGGTCAGATTAGCCATATTCATATGTTCAAAATTTTGATATTGTTGAATGGGAGAGGGTTGAACAAAATTAACCCCAGCATGTGGTTGTCTTTTTGGGGAAATAGTGGGTTGAGGAGGACCAGGAAAACGAAAGTATGGATTATGTTGTGGTAATGTTCCATAGGGTACATAGGAAGGGGTGGCACTTTCACTACTACTTAGGGTGTAATCATAGTTAGAGGGGGTACTAGAACTTGGTTGCACAGCTGGGTGCATCATGGGGGTCGGCAGAGGTCCGCTTATGGGTGGAGGGGGGGAACAGAGTATGGTTTTTGATAAGGGGGAGGAGGATAATAAGGGGGTCCTCCATATACTGGTGGATATTGAGGTGTTCCTTACATAGGTGGTTTTTGGAGGTGTGGATTGTGGTGTGTGGTGGTACCAATCAATCCATCCACAGAGTGAGACATCCTAGGTTTGTCCTGACCGAATGGCATGGATCTCGGGGCATCAGGTAGTACTTTATATAAATATCCTGACTGTGAATAAATGAGTTTGAACTGTTGGGCCTTGTTGATGGCTTCTTCTTCCAATTGGGGGACGGTGGTGGCCACATATTTGACAAGGAGGGAGACAAGTGATTTGAGAAACTAAATGAGGCATTGTTGCTTGGTGGCTTTTGCTTTGCATAGACTACGTCGCCAACGCCATTCATGAATGTGGTCGGTGATGTGTGTAGCGGAGGTTTGTTTAAACTCTAAGAGTAGTTTGAGACCATTGTCATGACAGATTAGGAGTTGAAAGAAGGTCAAAAATTCTTTGGCCAAAGAATCAAAGGTCGTATGGGCCCCAGATTTTTCTTCTACATACCACTTGGTTGATGGGCCAGTGAGTGTATGTTGAAATAATCTCAATCAGACAGAGTCATCCATGATGTCTTTTGAAGAGCACCATAAGTGGAAGGTCATGATATGGTTGGCCGGGTCGTCTCTCATTTTTCCTTCAAACTTGGGAATGTCTGAAGGGATTTTGGTAGGCATGGAGGGCCATGTGGGATCATGCAATATAGGATCATTGGTGAGCTTAGTTAGATCCAGTATGTTGAGGGAATCCAAGTATGGCATCTGGGGTTGTGGTGGAAGATTAGTTCCAGCCATGGTGGGAACTTTTTGTGTGTCTGACCCCGAAAGAGCGTTTGTGTCGGCCATGGTGTGAGTGTTATGTGTCCCTAACCCATGAGGGGGGCTAGGTGGGGTTGTACTTCCTCCTGGGGAAGAAGTGTGCCCCCCACTTCCTTGTACAGGAAAGTGGGTGGATGGTTGATCTTGGGAAGTGGACCCAAGTAAAGTGGAACCGAGTAAAGTGGATCCTAAGACAGTATCACTCACAGGGGTGTGAGAAGGTGGATTCGATGAGTTGGCAAGACTAGGAACTCCTCCTAGAATGTGATGGAGATTTAGAAAGTGTCTGGAACGACGGAGATTCTGTGGGTCCCTTATGATGTCTGACTAGCAAAGTGGATGTGTGCAAATGGTGATGAGAGCAATTAATGAACAAGGGGTTTTGTATAATTTGGACCTTCACAATATATCTCACAATCATATGTAATAACAAAAGTATCATACATAAATCAATTAATAAAGAAGCATACATGTGGGTAGGTGGTTCTTATCCGCGTGGGAGAACAAAGAAAAAAAATGCTCGTGTCCTAAAATACGTAACGTCCTTCCTATCAAATAGCACTGGACCTTCCAATAGCACTCAACAGTGGGTTCTAAAGACACCGGAAGAGAAACAAGTGAAGGATGAAGTAATCAGTTATAATGAGGAGTAGAGGGTGCATATCTTGAAAGAGTTGGTGATATTTCCCAATAGCCATACAAAATCCGATCAAGGTGTAATTGTAGCCCATAATTTCCACCTGGGTAGATGTCCTAAAATTTGGTCACTAGGTACCTTGGTCAAAGTGCAGCATTTAGATTTTCGGCCTAAGAAATGGGTCACGGTATGGATCTTGTCCAAGAGGTGCGTGCCTCAAGGGGGGATGCATAGAACAACCGGATCTCAACCTTCAACCCTTCACAGGTATCTCTCTGCCTTATGGTGTTAGGAACACTTGACTTGGAGGATTTTAAAGTTCCCTATTTGACAACTTCTATTGTTTGAAGATGTGAGAACCATATAACGTGGAGTTATTTGGATGTGTATCCCCGAGATCCTACCTAGACTAAAAAAATTCTTTTGCAACCTCCTGTGGAGGAAACTTAGTGAGTTTTTAGAAAAAAATTGGATGTGGTTGTTTGAGAGACTGGGGGTGTGAGCCATTCTCGTTGAAATTAAGTGGGAGTGGATAGTTTCGTCAAGAAAAGGGTGGGGTGTTTCGGAATCCCTTTGGAGGAAACTTACTTCAACCTCCATGTTTTGAGATGAAAACTATGTGAGTGAGTGGTGACTTTGTGTGTGAACAAGTGAAAGTGTGCCAAAAAAATTTAATAAATTAGGTGTCACCTTGTTGCATGTGGACTTTGTGTGGTCCGTACAAGTCTTGATTACCTAATTAACTAAATGCCATTGGTACAACCTTGCATAATTTTTAAAGTCCCTAGAGAACTAGCATGTGGACATATGGGTCCTTACTAATCCTTTAACTCCCTAGTGTGATTTAATCTAGGAAAGCTTCAACAACTATCTTAGATTGTGGACATGTGGGCATGTATGGGCCCATTACAAAACCTTTAAACTTCCCTAATGATTTACTCTAAGAAAGTAAATTTCAACACTATCCTATCTTTGTAGCATGTGGGCATGTATGGGCCCATTACAATCTTAATATGTGTATGAAAAATAAACTAGGAGGAGTCCCGAAGGGGCTGTTGTCCTCTCCTAAAGATTTTGTCTTTTAAGGGAGATGAAATTTTGCCTCAATCCCTTTTTTGATTCTCAAGGTCGCTCTATGGCGCGAGACAAGAGCATACTAAATTATTGAGATCTAATTTCTGGTCCCAATGCAAGCTTTATATGTGATTTAGAATGATTCTAGCTTAACTTTAATCAAAGCAAGCCATCCATGTGGAAAAATGAAAGCAAAAAGAGGAAAAATAATGATTTTAACCCCCTAAGTGCCTATGTTTTGACTATCCCTTCATGTGGAGAGGGAATCTAAGTGTGGTGCATATTACAATTTGCATAGAATCAATCTTAAGAAGGCTATGGGCCCTCCAAAAATCACAAAAACCCTTACAATGTGTGTATTTCTGAGCAAATGTGTGGGTCACAGAGTAGATAGAGGCACATGTGGTGTCAATGCGCAACTAAAAAATGACCCTTTGGCATAGGTGCACAGAATGTGCTGAGAAAAATAGTGGGTTGAGCGCACATGCGCTGAAGATGCGCCTGTGGTTCAAAAAACCCATGCACTTCTGTTACATGGTCGTGAAGAAAATTTCGGATGAAATTATCTTAGCTCATCTTTGAATTTGGCTGTTTGCAGGCAGGCTTGGGCCGGTTATGGTTCCTGCAAGTTAAATAAACAAAAAGAAGAGCTAAAATAACCCAAATGGGAGAGGAAATTGATACCTTTACCCAGCGGAGTCGCCAATCTGTTGCACCCCTTTTGTCACCTAAATGAGTGAAATAGGGATGCTTACAAGCCCAGTTGGGTTAGCTAGGAAAGACAACAGTGAATGAAGGGGTTAGAAACATCAAGCATAAGGAATAAACAAAGAACTAAACTAAGAACAATAAAATAAACTAAACTAGAGTGCATAAGAACATTAAAATAGAAAATAAACAACACTCATGCCATTAATGCATAGGATTGTATTAGTGGGAAAACACCAAAGAGAAAGGGAGACATATAGGTCCCCTCTTCCTCCAAGGGAGGGCTCTTGGACCCCCAAATATTGAGCTCTTCTTACAAGTAACAAACTAGAAATGAAATGGTGAAGAGAATCCAAAGCACATTCACTCAAGAGGTGATATGAATGGCTAAATGAAATGGTGCTTGTATACTCTTGATGAGAAAAGAGGACTCTCCAAGAGAATATAAGCAGCATAACAATACAAATGAATTTCTTGGAAATATAGTGCACCCATGGCCTCCTTTTATATCATAGCTTTGAGGCATTATGCAACTAGTTCTTAGTGTGAACAAGGGGCCCTTTAGGACACCCTTAGGTCTTTGACCAGCCCCCCAGTCGGATTCAGATGAGATTTGGGTGTCAAATTGACTTGGAATCTTAACCAAAAGTGGGTGGGAGACCAACCAATATCATAAATGTGTCGTTCTGAGGGATGCGCGGTTTTTTGCGTCCACAGTCGTGCATCGTGCGCATGTGTGTTTTTCTTGCATTTCTGGATGGCACATGTGTGCACGATCCCTGTGTAGTCTTAGCGCATGCTGATTTTATAATTGGTTGTATAGTTTTGGACCTTTTGGAAATGCATTTTTGGTCCATTTTGGAAGTAGGCCAAAATGGGAAAGAAGGCATGCACAAAGAAGAATGACAGTTGGAAGAGAAATCGTGGGAAAGAAAGCATGCAGGAGGAAAGCGACGACTAGCAAGAAGCACAACACGTGTGCATGCAAGAAGGAGGTGACAGCTGGAAGGAAGCAGTGAACGCAAATGGAGAAGAAAGACCTAACGATAGAAGAGTTAGGGTTTTTGATAAGAGATTTTTTGTAAACAACTGAAGAGCCCAATAGATGTAAATATAGGAAATTAGGTATCAAAGAGAGGTTGGTTCGTCATTCGAGAGTTCAGAGATTCAGAGGTTCAGATATTGTGCAAAGGTTGAGCTTCCATTTATGTAATATTTTGATAAGAGAATTACTTGGAATGAGAGAGTTGAGCTGGAGGTAGACCTCGAGGATCATATCACAGGCTGAGCCTGGTGCGATCTAGTTCACCTCACAAAGATCTTGTCGATCTAAGAAGAATTGTAAGCGCGAGGCACGAGACATGCAAAACTATCATAAAAAGAGAGCCAATAGCCAAATATTTGTGGATGTAGCCCAAGGAGGGGGTAAACCACGGTAATACCTATGTGATATGATGAATGCATGTGTATATTTTTTTACTTTTGTTAGTTAAATCCTAAATGCGATAAATGAATGAGTTATTATTCTGTTTAGTTCATTTATGTTACATTGATTGAATTATGAAGGTCAGATAATAGTAATTTGTAATAAAACTAATAAGTAGTGGCTCATAATGCGGACCCTCTATCTCCTACTCAATCCTAGGATGTAAACACCTGAGTCTTACAGTCACCCATAAAATCTATCTCGGGTGAGACTGCGCAATACATTTTGTGTGTTGTGTTGCCTTCTGGTTCACTAGAAGGGCCGATAGTTTTAGGCTTTGTTGGTACCTTGAAAGATATGAACCCAAGGTCAATAGCACAAAGTTGTCTGGTAGGTTAAAGAGCCAACAAATGGTTTCGCTGTCATTGTAATAGGAACAAGAAAGGATTGAGTAGATCGGATAGAACACATGTGGAAGAAAATGAGCAAAACTAGAGGATTGTTGAGTCACTAGAAGGGAATGTTGAGACCGTGGAACCCCACGAAAGCAGAAATCAAAGGCTGGTTGAGAACTAAAGATCTAGAGTTTTCCCAGAAAGATAATAGAAATCCTATCCTGACGCCTCGCAAATATCTAGATAAATACATGTTTACGGATTTACACGAAATCTTTTTCTTTGATTTTCCTCACCTATTGCAGGAGTGGATACTAAGGTTGAAAGATAACCATGCGACGAACCGGATCCAATAGCTAGATTGGACCCCAATACAAATTGATCAATTACAACAAGTGAACAACAAATTCACCCGCGCAGTCGACTTTTGGCTTAATAGTATTGTGGCAAGCTTCATCACAGAATTTGTAGTTGACACAATGAAGTCATATAGCGCTAGAGCAGGAATTTCTACATGGACCTCGCGGAAGGTACATTTGATCACTATATACTTCGATTAAAATACTTCTATATAACAAAGGTGTAATGACGATGGAAGCAGACAGCTAAACTTCCCTGAGTGCATGGGGGAAGGGGGGAAGCACTGACAGAGGGAAGGATAAATGGTCGAAGGAGAGGATAAAGGCAAGAAGGAGGAGGAATTCTTGGACCGGATCTTACTGGATGACGACTTAAGTGGATCTTGGCGTCACCTAGAACTACGAGTAGCGGAGTACCCTACCAATATAAGGTGAATACCAAGAAAAGAGTCGTAGCCGTGAGGGAGGGCTTGGACAGTGACGAAGAAGAGGTAGAGGATCTTCGGGATGTGGAGAAGATTGAGGAAATCTTGCGTGCAACCTATGAGAGGAAAACAAGAGGCCCAAGAACAGGAGGAGAAGATAGCCATCCTTTCTGTATTAATGTCAATGTGGAACCCATATACCCATGTGCGACTAATACACCAAATAGAACATCATCGTTTAGACAACCAAAGTTCAGAGGAAGTATGATAGCCAAAAGCACATCTACTACCAGAGCAACAACTAGAGGAGCCAGTCCCAGCAATACGATTCAAGTATCTACACCACACGGCGGACGTAGAAAATCAATCTTTAGAATGGCAGGACATGACCCCAAGATCAGATTACCATAAAATTGAGGAGAAGTAGCAGAAGACCCGGAGAAGCATTTGTTCATTTGTGCTAAGATATGGGAGGAAAAATAGACCACGGATGAAGATACCAAACTTGCGCAGCTAGCGATCACGTTAAGAGACTGTGCACTATACTGGTACATGGATCTAGACACAAACAATGCTCATGGAATGACGAGGACACTAGCAGACATCAAGAAGCTACTGATTAATGAGTTCCAAAATCCGATCTTAGAGGACCAGTACATGAATGAAATGATTGAGATTCAATAGAATCCAGGAGAGTCTGTATGGGAGATTGACCAAAGATTTAAGCGATTGAAGGGAAATTTAAAATACCTTATGACCGAGATGCATCACCGGCATCTATTTTTCAACTCACTACTCCCACATTTAAAATACCCCTTATGACAATAGAAGTTTCAGATGCAGGCTGAGGCACTACAAGCAGCCTTGCAGCTGGAAGAGAACCAGTACCAGCAGACGGACCCGACCATTGAAGAATTGAAGGAGGATTTGAAGAACCTCACATTTTAGTTGAATCAGAATAAGAACAAGGACAAACAAGAAGTTGTTTAGTGCACCACATGCAGGACAGAAGGACACCACAAGAACAAATGTCCAACATTCGCGCAGTATATGGAAATAAGCATGCCAAACCCACTCCCAAAAGGAGGACTATGGTGTGAAATATGCAATAAACCGAGACATGACCCTTATCACTACACGATGATGCAAAAGTACCAGACAGTTCCCAAGAATTATTATTGCACTTTTTGTAAGTCCGTAGGCCACGACGACAAAGATTATAGAACTATGGAGTTGATGCGGGAGAGAACATCGGATGCCTACAGGGTACATGCTGAAATGATGATTGGGCAAGCAACGCCATAGTTCAATCAAGCCCCGGCTCCATACAATATTGCACAGTAGCAGTACAACATTGTGCAACAACCATACAACAATACGCAACCACAGTACAACCCGGTGCAACCACACTATAATACCGCACAGTACAACCAGGCACCACCATATAATGCATCAAGAGGGGATAGAGCAGGCTATCGAGGAGGAGGAAGAGCCAGAGGAGGCTTCGAATGTGGATGAGGACCAGTCATGTGTCACAATTTTCAGCAACCGGGACATTATGCAAGGGAATGCCCACTTCCGCCAGCAACTTGTATGTATTGTCGTGCATCAGATCAAGAGACAGAGGAATTCCCAACACTGTTAGTAAAGATCTAGGAAAAAATAACCAGAACAATCAGAAGGTTCAATGGATTTCAGCCGAAGCAAGGGACGATGGACAAAATATCAACATCGTCAGTCGAGGAGGAACGAAGACTGGAAACGACACAGTCCGACAAGAACCTGCACAAAACCAATGGGTAAGAAAGAATACTAAACCAAGGAATCACTTTGATGCGCCCAAAGAAAAGGAGACTTTTAAGGAAGCTAGACAGGAATTTTAGAAGAAGGACACAGCGTCAACCTCTACTACGTAACCAGCCCATGAAGCCCCAGAATATGAAATGTCACCATCATTGGATCATATAGAAGGATTGTCACTTAAGGGACAAGTAAGTACTATCCAAGACTTTTTGCAGTCATGCATCAAAATACTAAGTGATCCTTCATCTGTGAAAATATTGCAAAACATCTTAGAGAAATGTAGCAACGAGACAAAACAAAAGATAGAACCAAAAATTGTCAATCACCTACACACAAGGAGAAGAACAAGTAGGGAATTCAGATGAATGCCAACATTGGGGATTTCAATATGGGAGATATCATACTGGACCTAAGATCCAAAGTAAATGTACTACCCAAGAAAACCTGGCAATGCATGGGACAACTAACCTTGGGATATTTGAATGTCCAATTAAAATTAGCAAACCAACACAGAGTCCTACCAATCGGGAGGTTGAAGGGTGTAACGGTAGATCTTGATGGTGTGCGCACCAAAGCAGATTTTGAAGTCATCAAAATAGTAGATGGCACAACACCATACCCGACACTACTCGATCTGGACTGGGCATTCGACAATCATACCATAATTAATTTGAAGACAAGAAAAATGAAATTTCAATCCGAAGATTATAGGTTTATAGCACCACTAGATCCATCAGAAGGGGACAAGTCCGTTGAACCCACTTGCCTAGACTTAGAGGAAATCAGCGAGTTATACAGGACAACTGCACGCAAGGAGGATTATGTAAACCCAACTGCAAACAGGGTACTCAGTTGGTGTAGTATTACTTCATGCGTGACGGATTCAAACACCGGGTTAGAAAATTTGTAGCAGAGACTACATGAAGTATCCATGAGAAGATATGCAAGAATAGACCGCGCAGTGCGATGGATAGGCATAGAAATCGCATAACCACCCAGTTTCCATGGACTTAATGATTTGGAAACATTCTTAACACAATATGAAGATGAGGTATTAGAGAACTAGAGGCTACTAGCACTGGAATTAGCACTCAAGTCCACACCCGCCATATGGTGGGGCGTACACAAGGAGACCATCACAAACTGGTACCAATGTAAAAGGCTACTGCGAATAAGGTTCGGCACACCACAGAAAAACAACAAACAGCAGAAATATGAAGGATTTGGAGCACCAGTGAAACATGTGAGGGAGTGTGAAACGCTGTGGAAATTGACACCACCTGAGGAATGGCCTCACCACTTTATTCATACATTAGAAGGCATACCAGTGAACTGGTATACATATCAGGAACTGCCCAAAGGAAATACAACATGGGCGACTTTGCAGCAAAACTTTACCACCTCCTTCTCATTCAAGCATGAGAACCCCAACATAGACGCAGCTCTGAAATGAATCAAAGGAGTCATATTCATTGAGAATCCAGCAGTAGAACTTATTACCGAAGAGCAGTAGTGAAATAAACAAACATTCAAGGAACTATTGTCATGTTACCAGGTACAGGAGGACATACCGGACGAAGACAACCCACGCGACATTCAGATTGCAGAAGCAGAAGGCGATAGATACGTTAAGGGACCACAAATAGAATCTGAAGTTATTTCCGTGCCAATCAAGGTAAAGAAATTTAACATTGGTACAGTGGAACATCCCAAAATGGCCAGCATTGGAGACTATTGGGATGACCCAACAGTAGAAAGTATTACAGAACTATTGCACTAATATAGCAACTTATTTCTTACAACATTTACAGAGATGAAAGGTATAGCAGGTGAACTGGGAGAAATGAAAATACCTCTCAGACCTGAAGCGAGACCAATCAGACAATGACCATATAGACTAAACCCTATATATAAACAGAAAGTTAAAGAGGAGATTGACTGAATGCTCAAAGCCAGCATAATCAAACCAATCGAGGAATCAAATTGGATAAGCCCGATGGTCGTATGGGACAAGAATCAAGGAAGAGGGATCAGGATATGTGTCGACTTGAGGAAGTTGAACGATGCATGCCTACATGACCCATTCCCTACACCGTTCATGGATGAAGTGCTAGAGAATGAGGGGGGACATGAACCGTACTCATTCACCGATGGATTCTTAGGTTACCATCAGATTAAGATAGCACGGGAAGATAGATACAAGACCACATTTGTGATGGAATGGGGATCTTACCAATATAAATTCATGCCCTTTGGACTAAAGAATGCACCAGTAATATTCTCCAGAGTGGTTATCGCAACATTTAAAGAATTCATCCACTAGTTTCTCGAAGTATATCTGGATGACTGGACAGTCTATAGTCTGTTGAAAGGCCATGTAGAATTCTTACACTTGTTGCTAGAGTGATGCAGATAGTGTCAGATACCATTGAACATAAAGAAATGCATATTTGGAACATCGTTTGGGATACTATTGGGCCATATAGTATGCAAACAAGGACTATTAGTCGATCTAGCAAAGGTCGTCGTCATCATTAATCTACCAGCACTAAAAACAGTCCGTCAGCTACGAGCGACGTTAGGACACACAGGATACTATCGGAAATTTATCAAAGGATATGTGCAAATCACAGCACCAATGGAAAAATTGATCATGAAGGATACAAAGTACCAATGGAATGATGAGTGTCAACACGGTCTAGATACCCTGAAGGAAAAGATGGTCATGGCACCGATATTAGTATTTATGGACTGGGGAAAGGAATTCCATGTGCATGTAGATGCATCAGCGATAGCACTGGGAGCTATCTTAGCGTGGCTAGAAGTAGGAGACTTGGATCACCCGATAGCATTTGCAAGCAGAAAACTATCTGAGTCAAAACAGAATTATAACACAACGGAAAGAGAAAGCCTAGCTATGGTTTACGCACTTCAGAAGTTCAGACACTACTTACTGGGAAAACATTTTAAGATGTTTATAGATCACTCATCCCTAAAGTACCTATTCAACAAGCCAGTACTGGGGGGGAGAATCTGTCGATGGTTACTATTATTCCAAGAATTTGACTTCGAATTAATCGTCAAACCAGGGAAACTAAATCCAGGCCCTGACCACCTATCACAGGTCACCAATGGAGAAGAACCCGCAATCTTAGAAGACAACTTTCTAAATGTACAACTATTATTGGTACAAATTTTTTATGACTACTTCACAGAGATCATCAATATTTGAGCACAGGTACCGCACTGCAAGAGTATACCACTATGTAGAAGAAGAACATGGTATTTCGTGTAGCCAACTATCAAGCGATCGCAGGACATCTATATAAAATGGGCGCAGACAAAATTTTACGAAGGTACGTGCTTGAGCATGAATGACCAAGGATTCTATCAGAATCCCACGAGGGATTGGCAGGAGGACATTATGCAGGAAAGGATACCGCACAAAAGGTACTCCGTGTAGGAATATGGTGGCCCACGATCCATAGGGACTCGAAAGAATACTGTCAGGGATGTGATGTCTGTCAAAGGGTCTACAAACCCAACAGAAGGGATGAGATGTTGTTACAACCACAAGTGACACTACAAGCATTCAATAAATGGGCAATAGAATTTGTGGGACCTATTAACCCACCAGCCAAAAGAACAGGGGCAAGATACATCATCACCGCAACGGAATACCTAACAAGATGGGTGAAAGTTGCACCAGTAAAGGACTGTAGAACAGAGACTACTACACAGTTTTTATTCTAACAAGTAATTACTAGGTTTGGGTAACCAAGAGTTCTAATGAGTGATCAAGGAACGCATTTCATAAATAGCACCATCCACACAATGCTCAAAAAATTTGAAGTTCACCACCAGAAAAGTACAAAGTATCACCCACGGGAGAATGGCACAATAGAAGCCTTCAACAAAGTTCTAGAGAACGCATTGACAAAGATCTGTAATGTCAACAGAGACGACTAGGACCTTAAAGTACCAGCAGTATTATGGGTGTATAGGATGAAATGTAAGAAGTTGACAGGGCACACACCATTCAAACTTTTCTACATCCAAGAAGTGGTAGTACCATTGGAATTTTTAATACCCAACTTACACGTAGCGGCTATCACACAAATGACAGAACATGACGCGATACAATAAAGGTTACATCAGTTGTTAGCAATGGAGGAAGACCAAATCCTGGAAGGATTCCACCAACAAGTGTAGAAGGAAAAAGACAAAGCATGGCACGATCGACACATTAAGAAGAAGACTTTCACGGAAGGAGATGTAGTATTTCTCTACGACAACAAAACGGTTCAGTGCCCAGGAAAGTTGGGAATGCATTGGTTAGGACCATACGAGGTCAAATCTATAATAGACAGTAAAGTCATACATATAATATATCTAGTAGGCACAGACTTTGGAGGAATGATCAATGGGCGCTGACTGAAGTTGTACAAGGATAGTTAACCACCCACCGCGCAGTAAAAAAAAAAGAGAGAAAAAACCAAAAAATCCATGAAAAATCCATAAGATGCTCGAAACACGAATGTAGTAAAGGCAAGGGTAATGGTAACACGCCTAAGACAAACGAGCAGGAAATGGAAAGTCAAAAAAAGCAGGGCGATAGGACAGCACAAAGAGGAATCAAGGCACGGTAAGGACTGATGGAACGTCACATTAAACACGCCAACTAGAAATGGCCAGAGAAGCGTAATGGCAAGTATGAAAGTGTCGTACATGCATTGAATCCACAGATATGGTGCAGCAATTGCATCATGGAGGAAGCGTCTTCGATAAGATTCCGGACAATCCCCTACAACATGCAAGCACGGAAGCAACTTGTCTATTTGTGAAAGAAGAACACAGAGAGAGAAATAGTAGCTCAAACAAATAGAGAAATATCACAGGCCTCTACAGACAGCAGACGCTCAATACTCACCACTATGGCACCACCGAAGTCTATTGAACTAGGCTCGACCACCAGGATGACTAGAGTTCAAACTAGGTCATGAGGACCGCTGGAAGAAAACAAGTAGCAACAACAGGAGATCGTCGATATCGATGAAATCCCATCACCAGAGATACCACCAGTGAGCCCTACACTGATACTGGAAGAGATTCAGTGGCCACAACCAGAGGAACTAAAGGAGGATACACAAGCAGAACCATGGGAACCTCCAAATGAAGAAGCATAACCTCAACAGGAAGTGCTACCAGAAAGCACCAAACTAGCCATGGAAGGCAACGGCACAACACAGAATTGAGGATCAAAAGAGAAATCTGATGAGCCGCAAATACCCAACCTTGATCAACAGACAGAAGAGACCGTGGGAACTACCTCGACTTGTCCAGAATGGATTATAGGACAGCAAATGGGAATTATTGGACCTTCATACCAAGCACCACAGTAGGACAACAGAATTTTGATACCGAGCTCACCTCATAACAAACCAGCAGCAGAAATTGTGCTACCATGCATACCAAAGGGAATATAGGTAGAACCATAGTTACTGGGTCACGTTGGAAAGCTCAAGTATTTCGACCATGATATCTCAGATGACACTAAGTACCCATAACTTGCACCCAGAGTGTTTATGTAGAACATATTGGTTAACCAACTTGGAGAAACAATCAGTCAGCCACATCAGTGGGCAGTTGGACTAGACCGAACTGGAATTTTAGGATTGTTACAACTCCCACACTTTGGAAGAGGCCAGTACACAACTGCATGCGTCAAGCAGCTGTTAGTAGTTACGCATGGAGGGAATATATGGTTTGACAGACCCGTCCCTATAACAGTGGACCTTCTCACCCAGATAACAGGACTACCTAGTCGGGGTAGGGATCCTGCACTGATTTTGGATGATAAATCCAAGGAAAAAGCGTTAGCATAGGAAATGAAGAAGAAATACGGCACAGCGAGGGGAACAAGAGGCATTATAATCAAAAAGATCAACAACCCAGCAACACAATTGGGCGCAAAGATCTTAGCATGTAAGTTGCTAAGGAAATTTCGCAAAGATGAAGTACCAGCAGGAGTCATCACAATTTCATCTCAGTGCGCAGAAGGCACCTTCGTGAGATGGGCACCTTATATGTTAAAATTATTCCAAATGGACTTCAGGGACGTGCAGGAACTTGGCACAAAATTTCATTACTCATGGTTGATAACCCTTATAGCCTTCATGGGATGGCGAGAACCAGAATATGTATTTTTTTCTACAAGACCATAGCCCGAGGGAGCGAGATATCGAATACTAAGATTAGGGCCACATACCAGACAGAAGAGGGAAAATGGAATCATCTTTGAAGCATACCTACGATATATGCAGGAAGCCATTAACCGATCATGGAGAATAACACCAGAAGTTGTTACGCGATATGGGAACATCACTAACTTATGGGCAAAAAGGCAAGCCATGTGGATACAACCAAGGAAGGATCTCGATGATCAGTGTCTATTGATGCGCTACTACATCACAGAAGGGGATATAGACATGGCCATCAGTGAATGGTTTGTTGAATGGAAGATCCCATCCATTCCCCGGGGAGTACCAGAAGGACCCCCATAAGGAGAGGCAATGCAGACAGAAACACAGCCTCTGCAAAAACCAGTGCCCAAGAAACCAAGGACGGGCCAAAACAAACCACCTCCAGCAAGTGAAGGGTCGGAGTAGATAGGAACCCAGAAGGGGCAGAAAAAGACTAATAAATAGCCAACCCAAACCAAGGGAACACAGGAGACCTCCCCAAACCTCACCGCATAGGAGCCCGGGGGAAATAAGAGACCAACTGAAAAGGCTGCATGTGCGTGCAAGAAATCAAAGGCACAACGAGCGTCACCAGACCTGACGATCGCAGAGGACGATGGATAAATGATCGCCATAATGGTCCAAGATTATCTGGTGGAAGAATTCGACCATGCAGCACATCACAGAGATGGGCTACAGAAAGAGATGGAAGAAATAAGGCAGCTCCTAAAGACACTCAGAGAATCCCAGAGCGCAAGTTACAGCAGAGGCATAGAGCAGTCGACAACATAAACCAACAAAAGAATGGAGATCGAAGAAAGAGACCCAGCTCTTCCAATGCCACACACATCCACAATGGTCCACATAAAACCAAACATGTTGCGAATGGATGAAATAGTGGGACAGACACCACTGAAGGATTTGGACCACATTCAATTGGCCTTGACATGGATGTCATCAAGAGCACTGTATAAATTACATGTTAGTGTCGACCATGAGATGCAGTCTCGGGCACATAATAACTTAGTCGAGCTACAGAAAAAAACAAAGCAACGGGAAGCGTTGGGAAAAGAGTACGGGCAGGACAAATCATAAACTCAGAAGGAGATGGAACACAGGAACGAGTTGGAACACAAAGTGGGAGAAATTTTTGGGAAACTTCCAAACACTGTGAAGGGAAACGATCCCAACCATAGAAAAGATCGACCAAATTGCACAGGAAATTGCACAATACCAGAAGGAGATCAGGGATCTCCGAGAATAGCTAACACCAACGAATCCACTAGCATTAAAGGAGCAAAAGAGGCAGGCAACAATAACGCAAATACAGGAGATGGAGAAACAGGTTAGCACAGTAGCTGACTTGCTCGAAAAAGTGGTGCAACTTTGGACAAGACTAAAGGAGGATCCATAGGTTCAACACTGGAACCAGGAAGAGGAAAGGATCAATGCAACGATCCAATAACTCAAGCAAAAGAAAAAGATCATACCGATCCCAGAACGCATAAAGGGGATGCAAGATTTGAAGAATATGCACACAGAACTCATCACTGTGCAGACATAGAAACAGGAGTGGCAGGCTCAAATAGAACCGTTACAGGAATGAGTAGCAGAAGTACCCGCAAAGGAAAAAGTGGATAGATCACATATGGCACAGACCCAGGCAGAATGCGCAAGACTACTAAGCAATGAAGTGGTCGTTCAGGTAGTCGAAACCATTAAGGAGAAGACCACACAAGAACTGACAACAACAGTAGAGCTAAGGGAAAAGTTCCATATGATCACTGAAGAGATTGAGCCAGCTCATAAATATTAGATGACTCGGGATGAGTCACATGTCAATGTTGGGGGCATGTTGACAACAGGATGAAATGGGAAAGAAGGCGTGCATGAAGAAGAACGACAGTTGGAAGAGAAATCATGGGAAAGAAAGTGTGCAGGAGGAAAGAAACAACTAGCAAGAAGCACATCACGTGCGCATGCAAGAAGGAGGCAACAGCTGGAAGGAAGCAGCGAACGCAGGAGAAGAAGGAAGACCCAACGACATAAAGGGGACACAAGAGTTGAAGAATATGCACACAGAACTCATCACTACGCAAACACAGAAACAGGAGCGGCAGGCTCAAATAGAACCATTACAGGAATGGGTAGCAGAAGTACCCGTAAAGGCAGAAGCGGATAGAGAACAAATGGTGCAGACCCAGGAAGAATGTGCAGGACTACTAAGCTGAGAAGTGGTCATTCAGGTCGTCAAAACCATTAAGGAGAAGACCGCACAGGCACTGACAACAGTAGCAGAGCTAAGGGAAAAGTTCCATATGATCACTGAAGAGATCGAGGCAGCTCAGAAAGATTAGGTGACTTGGGACAAGTCACATGTCAGTGTTGGGGGCCTATTGGTAGTAGGTCGAAATGGGAAAGAAATGACAGCTGGAAGAGCAATCATGGGAAAGAATGCTTGCAGGAGGAAAGCGAAAACTAGCAAGAAGCACAGGACATGCACATGCAAGAAGGAGGTGACAGCTGGAAGGAAGTAGCGAACATAAGCAGAGAAGGAAGACCTAATGACAGAAGAGTTAGGGTTTTTTACAAGAGTTTTTGTGTAAACGGCTGAAGAGCCTGATAGATGTAAATATAGGAAAGTAGGTTTCAAAGAGAGGTTGGTTCGTCGTTCGAGAGTTCAGAGATTCAGAGGTTCGGAGATTGTGCGAAGGTTGAGATTCCATTTATGTAATATTTTGATAAGAGAATTACTTGGAATGAGAGGTTTGAGAAGGAGGTAGACCTCAAGGATCATATCGCGGGCTGAGGACCCTGGTGTGATCTAGTTCACCTCATAGAGATCTTGTCGATCTAAGAAGAATTGTAAGCGCAAGGCACGCAAACTATAGAACTATCATAATAAGAGAGCCAAGAGCCAAATATTTGTGGACGTAGCCCCGGGAGGGGGGTGAACCATGGTAATACCTATATGATGTGATGAATGCATGTGTATATTTGTTTACTTATGTTATTTAAATGCTAAATGTGATAAATGAATGAGTTATTATTCTGTTTAGTTCATTTATGTTTCGTTGATTGAATTCTGAAGGTCGGATAATAGTAATTTGTAATACAATTAATAATTAATGGCTCAAAATGAAAACCCTCTATCTCCTACTCAATCCTAGGCTATAAACACCTGAGTCCTACAGCCACCCATAAAAGCTATCTTGGGTGAGACTGCACAGTACATTTTGTGTCCTGTGTTGCTTTCTGGTTCACCAGAAGGGCCGATAGTTTTAGTCTTTGTTGGTACCCTGAAAGATACGAACCTCGGGTCAGTAGCGCAGAGTTGTCTGGTAGGTTAAAGAGCAAACAGTCCATGAGTGAACTCATGGGTTTTTTGAATATGTTGGATTCATGTAACCATTTGCAGACAAAATTATGGTGATAACACTGAGCATCAAAGCTTCATACTCAGTTATGTTGTTAGTGCATTGGAAATTCATCTTATAAGAATGGCTCTCTGAATACCTTGATCTGTGATTATGCAACCAAACTCCAGCTACATCTCCCTCTTTTCTCATAGCTCCATCAAAATCCATACTCCAGAAATCGGCTAGTAGTTCATCACTCTCTATTGTTGCAGTGTTCTTTACCTCAGTGATTGCTTTATCTTCTTGCGTGTTAGGTGCATCATCTTCAAACTGAGCAATTTGATTATCCAGATCGCCATCATTGTACAATATGAATGAATCCATATCAAAGTGTGCAGAGTATAATGGGTAGTTATGTGGTTTTTTCTAACTGTTGACCATATACTTCATCAGTCTCTTTGTACAGTCTTCTCTGTTGTCCAAATAATGGGACGGTAGCATAATACATATCTAACTGCAAAGTGCCTTTCATCTTAGCTCCCCAAGATCTAGATAACAACGTACCATATTTTGGGGGAATGTCCACAACCATTGTAACACCCTGTTTCCCCCAGTTTGTAAAAATAACTGGACTGGCCAAGAACTATGGCAAACTCATACATGTGAATATGTGATGTAAACAGACCTTGAGGAAAAGGTCAATGAATGTGAATAACATTATGAATTTTATTACAAAACTGTTGAGAGGGGATGTGCAGAAAAAGAGACCACGATGGTGGTGGAAGGCACCTGGAAATGTGGCGTTAACTTCCACCGAGAATTAATACAGTATTTGGACTCCACTGGCCCGGAGAACCAAAAGCGGATCGCTGGCCCCGAATTAAATGTCTTGCAGGCTGGCATGTTGATGGCTCCTCAGAAATTAATGAGGGATGGGGAGGTGAACTGCATATCTATAGATCCATCATGACTGACCAGCGCGAGGGAAATCGCGCCACACACAACCTCGCAAGAGGATAAGGCATGGGGTGGAAGCGATTGGGGGCAGACAAGAGGGGAGAACTCTGGCGATATGCAGAGTGAGTGATAGCAGAGAGGAAGGATTTCAACCTTCGCTCCTGGTCACTGGAAAACAGAGACGCAGTCTCACAGCATCATGGTCTCAGCTCGGGGGTGGCTAGTGGTAAACCCGTTGGGAGTCGCTAAACCTATGGTTGGTTGGAAACAGGCACCCCTCTCAGCAGTTGCATAACCCCTGGTGTTATTTCTGATAAGTGTTTTGCCTTTGGCATCTTGAAATATATGTATTCTGATAATTATGCTCATAAGTTGTGAAACTGTGAATGATTTCATTATAAGAATGATTGTATGGTGTTTTGATCAGTACTAGTAGTTGTATATTTGTATGGAAAGACTATGTATGGATTATGTCCTCATGAATCGTTAATTACATGCGTACTGATCTAATTCAGACTTCACGTCTAGTTCTCGGGAGAGCGATACCCTTATCTGCTTCAGATAGTACCCTGGGTAAACCTTCCCATAGGGATACCCTTCTCAAAAATCCCATCAAGAACCTGGAAGGAGGATGTGAGGGTGCAAGGCCCTAAGAAATCTCTGATAGGTATCGAATCGACGGACGAGATCCCATCGGGAGGTCTGTGGTCACTCACAACCGTCAGATAAGAAGAGGAAGCTGGAAAGTTAAGTGCCTTAACCTTGATAGGTGGTGAACGACGGACAAGATCCCGTCGGGAAATCTACGGTCACACACGACCGTTAGATTGGTAGGAGAAAGTAGGGTCTTAAACGCCCTACTACTTAGTTTCTCTGTGACTTCATATATATCGAAGAGATAGAGACCATAGATCCCCAAGGTCCATGAGAATATCCGGAAAGTGGATCTCTCCACGTTTAGGAAGTCGTGGGAGAGTCTGCAAGTTAGGAAGTTGTCTGAGCCATCAGATCTCGGTTGAAAAACCCGACAGCCGTTGGATCTATCAGGAGTTACCCGAGGGTTAAGACTCCAGTGTCTAGGGGTGAAAAACCCCGGAATAGATCTAAGCCACTCGATTAACAAAGGCCACGTGTCAAGATATCACCCATTTCGAGAAACCGGGAGTCCTGTTGACAAGAGATTGGGACTTTCCATTGTGGAAATCCTGGGATGGATCTGGGTCGTTCGATTGACGGAGGCCACGTGTCATAAGATATCCCATTTCGGGAAATTGAAAATCACGGAATCGAGATTCCTGTTGACAAGAGTTTGGTATTTTCAATGGTGAAAACCCCGGGATAGATCTGAGTCGTTCGATTGACGGAGGCCACGCGTCATGAGATCTCCCATTTCGGGAAATTGGGAATCACGAGATCGAGAGTCTTGCGACAAGGGATCGAGACTTTCCTGGGTGGAAACCCCAGGGCAGTTGTGGACCGTATGATTTAAGGAGGTGACGTGTTGAGAGATTACCCATTTCGGGAAATCGGGGATCGGGGATCGGGGATTCAGGAATTCCATTTACAAGAACTCGGGCCTTCACTTTGATAAATCCCGACCCATAATGACGAGACGATAGTAGGTGGCTAAGTCCCGATGAACGGACGAGATTCCTTCAGGGAATCTCAGGGTCTGTAACGACCGTCCGATGTGAGGAAGAGATGTCAGCTTTAATTCGGGGCGTGAATGCGCATTAAGGTAAGTAGCGAGCAGATCTGGATGGCCAGAGTCCACCCGCCCAGATCTACGGCTGAGGCTTCATTCCGGAGCCCCCTTATCGTTCTACCTTTAGCGGTGAGGGGGGGGGGTCCGGAATTGGACGCGCAACTCTTGAATGGTCGAG
>ML794639.1:341572-365595 GCA_009831015.1 Picea engelmannii
GTCCTGTCGACTACTGTGTCGCACTTCCCCCTCTGCCACCTGTACTCCACTTAATCGTGCGACAGGGCTTGTTCTTAATGGTTGTTCTCTAGCCCTATTGGGGTTCATCCCTATTGGCCAGTCACTAGCCCTGTCGGGGTTCGGCGGTTGCAAAGCCGAATGGTTTGACATTACCGCAGTGCCGAGACACGAAATACGAAAGACACTGCATTCATTTGAACTGTGATCGTGACTCGCGATCACATGGGAACGGAGAGAGAGAGAAAGAGCTAGCTTACGCTGGGCCTCCATGGATATTTAGGGGTTCTGATTCAGCAGAAGACTAGAAAAATCTGATTTAGGTAGTGGGTATGTGACAAAGTGGTATCAGAGCATGGTTACAACACTCGGCCTGATTGGGCTCATGCACGAGTTGCGCATAAGCTTCATTCGAAGTACTCCTATGAAGAGTAACCCCCTAACGTAACTCTCTTGTCCAGGATTGAAAACTTGGAAACGAGAACCCGACTGTGTATGCATGTGAAAGAGTTATAAATTATGCGCAGATTATAAAAATATATCTAACTCGTGACTAATAACCAGTTTTTGTCTTTTCACCCAAGCGGACGATCAGCCACGGGAATCTACAGACACAGAGTATGTTAACTCACCAAGAGGTGGGAGAATGATCCCACAACAGAGACGAAGAGTCTGACGAAAAAAGAGCAATTGGAACCCCTCCGGATCTAGCCGAGACTGTGAGGAGTCTCATGGTTGAATTGCAAAGCTGCAAGGCCGACAATGAAAGGATGATGAAAGAAAAAGAAAAACAAATTGAAATTAATGCAGTGTTACTGCACAGCTTATCCGACCTACAGCGATAAATGCAACATGAACCCGAAGTGCAGAAACATGGTCGTATCAGTGGCCATACTGAGAGAAGCACCTCAAGAAAGGTCCACCCCAGAGGTAAAGGACCAGTGCCAGATGATTCCACTGAGAAGGAATCTTTTGATTCAAAAGGCTCTTCCAGCAGTAGGACCAGTTCCTATTCTCGAAGAAAACAAAAGAAGCAAAATACTTCCAATAGTCATAAATTTGAGGAATTCAGAAAGGCCAAACCTCCCTCCTTCGATGGTGATATAAAGAAGGGATAGGAAGCCGAGGCTTGGCTACTTGGACTGAAGAAATATTTCATAGTCCATGATTTTTCATAGAATTTGAAGGCCCGAGTGGCCACTTTCAATCTGAACGGAAAAGCTTCCATCTGGTGGGAAGATCTTAAGAACATGAAAGGGGTCCGCGAGGAGGACCTATCTTGGAAATAGTTTGAGAAGTACTTCCGGAAGAAGTATTTGTCGAAAAAATACTTCGACAAGAAGGCTAAAGAGTTTTATGAACTCAATCTGGGGCAACTCACTATAGAGGAATATGTCAACAAATTCCTCAACTTATTGAGATATGTACCCTACATCAAAGCAGAGAATGCGAAGGCGCAACATTTCATCAGTGGGATACCCAAGGAATACTGGAACCGAATCGAATTTGACGAGCCAGAGACCTTAGAAGACACTATTCGAAAAGCAACATATTGTCATGAACAATATGGACATCGGGCAGAGTCTCGTGGAGACCGGAAATAGAAGAGTGGTTCGAGATTTCAGAAAAAGGGGATTAAATCCTCAGGATTTAAAAACTACAAGAAGAACCCCAGAATGAACTATCCATCTCGGAGTGTACTCCAATGGAACTTTCCATCATCAGACGGAAATAAAACTTCTAGACCTATACCAGTAAAGACTAATAACCCAAAGAGAGAACCTCTGAAATGTTGGGGTTGCGGAGAAGAGCATCTCCTGGGATACTTTCCACACTGACAACAGAACAGTCGAAAAGTTTATAACATTCAGGAAGCTACCATAGTCAATGATGTGGCAAGGAGTGTGCCGCAGATTTATGCAACATTGGATAATAAACAAGTTGACCACCAAGCTTCAGTAGTGGAAATAGAAGGTATGATTTTCAACCATCTGGTGTTTGTTTTGATTGACCCTGGTTCAAATTTGAGTTATATAGCCCCTAAAGCTGTTGATAAGTGTAAGCTATAGCCACGAAAACAAACCAAGCCATGGTTGGTACAGTTAGCCACTGGCACCAAAAGAAGGGTGGTAGAGGTCATACCAGCCTGCCAGTTAATGTTGGGTGAATTCCCCACCCAAGCAACCCTTAACGTATTACCCCTGGGATCATACGATATGTTGATTGGTATGGACTGGTTGGCCGCCCATAAATCCAAACTGGATTGTTACCATAAAACCTTAGAATGTGTGAGCAAAGAAGGAAAAAGGATAACCCTTCAAGGGATCTGAAAACCGGTCTCAGTGAGACAAATATCAGCCCTTCAAATGAGAAAGTATTGCCGAAAGGGATGTCCCCTATATGCAATACAGGTGTTGAAAACAATCGAAGGTGCTAAACCAATCCCTGATGATCACCCTATCCTGAGAGAATACAGAGATGTGTTTCCGACAGAGGTACCGGGTCTACTTCCGAGAAGAGACATTGACTTCTCGATAGAGCTCACACCAGGAGCGGTGTCGGTGTCTAGGACACCCTACCGAATGAGCACACCTAAGTTAGTTGAACTCAAATTGCAATTGAAAGAAATGATGGATAAGGGTTATATTCGACCCAGCATGTCCCCATGGGGAGCACCAGTACTGTTTGTGAAAAAGAAGGATGGCATCCTTATACTGTGTATAGATTATATACAACTCAATAAAGTAACCATAAAGAACAAGTACCCCTTGCCCAGGATCGATGATCTATTCGATCAGTTGGGAGGTGCATCTATTTTCTCAAAGATTGACTTGAGGTTGGGGTACCATCAAGTCCGAATCAAGGGTGAAGACATCCATAAAACCACTTTCCGGACATGGTATGGTCACTATGAGTTTGTGGTAGTGCCATTTGGGTTAACCAATGCCCCTGCCACTTTCATGTGCTTAATGAACAATGTAATTAGTAAATTTTTAGATAAATTTGTACTAGTTTTTATTGATGACATATTAACCTACTCTAAGAATAGAGAAGAACATGAAGAGCATCTTAGACTTGTGCTGCAAGTGCTACGAGAGCATCAGTTCTATGCTAAATTCAGCAAATGTGACTTCTTTCAGAGGCAAATACATTACTTGGGACATGTTCTGTCTGAGGAAGGGGTAGCAGTAGATCCTGACAAGATCAGGTCTATCATGGAATGGCCTACCCCAAAGGATGTCTCAGACATCAAATCCTTTATGGGATTAGCGGGATACTATAGGAGATTTATAAAAGGATTCTCCAAGATTGGTTGTCCAATCACTGCCCTTCAGAAGAAGGGGACAAAATTCTTGTGGACGCAGAAATGTGAAGAAAGATTTCAAACCTTGAAACATCTACTAACCCATGCACCCGTGTTGAAAATCGTTGACCCAGAAGTTGACTTCCTTGTGTGCACAGATGTCTGTAAGGAAGGGCTCGGAGGAGTCCTTATGCAGGAAGGAAGTGTGATCTGCTATGAATCCCGAAAATTGAACGAACATGAGGTCAACTATGTGACTCATGATCTAGAACTAGCTGCCATAGTGCATGCCTTAAAAATGTGGAGGCATTACCTCTTGGGAAGAAAATTTGTACTTATGACAGATCACTATGGATTACGGTATTTGTTTGATCAACCAAAGCTCAATGCTATACAAGCTAGATGGATGGCCCTCATTGGCGAATTTTATTTTGAAATCAAACACATCAAAGGGAAAGAAAATAGGGTGGTTGATGCCCTTAGCAGAAGCATGAAAACAATTCACCTGGTAGCGGTGAGTACCTGTGAGACAGATGTCAGGAACAGAGTCAGAAATGCACAAGAAACGGATCCCTTCGTTCAAACTATGACCCTGTACCTACAGCAAGAACCCTCTGAAGTAAAGTATGAAGGCTACCAGATGACCGAAGGAGGTTTGCTCACTTATAGAGATAGATTGTACATTCCAAATGTTGATGACTTGAAGAGGTTCATTATGGATGAACTACACAAAAGACCATACACTGGTCACCCAAGATACTAGAAAATGATCACTGCCACCCGAAAACAATTTTATTGGCCTGGATTGAAGAAAAACATAGCCAAATATTTGGCCCAATGCATAGAGTGACAATAGGTTAAAGCAGAACATCGACACCCAGCAGGACTATTACACCCTTTACCCATCCCAGAATGGAAATGGGAAACCATCTCCATGGATTTTATCACTGGATTGCCAACTTCAACCAAATAGAATGACGCCATTATGGTAATGGTGGATAAACTGAGCAATTCTGCTCATTTAATCCCCATCAAATCAACCTACAAGGTGATAGATATCGCCCAAATATTCATGAAAGAGATATTTCGACTGCACGGTATGCCGAGAGAGATAATATATGATAGAGACACAAAATTTGCTTCCAATTTTTGGAAATCACTGATGGCTGGGTTGGAGACCAAATTGTTGTTCAGCACCGCCTATCACCCGCAAACCGATGAACAGACAGAAAGAGTGAATCAAATATTAGAGGATATGTTAAGGATGCATGTAATGCATCAACCCAGGAAATGGGAAGACTACCTTCCATTGGTAGAATTCACTTACAACAACGGCTACCAAGCATCCTTAAAGATGAGTCCCTTCGAGGTCCTCTATGGTAGGCTGTGTAATACTCCAATCAGCTGGAGTAATCCTGTAAATAGGATTTCTTTTGGACCCGACATGCTGAAAGAAATGGAACAACAAGTGCCTCAGATAAAACAAAATCTGAAGATTGCCCAGAACCGACAGAAAAGTTATGTTGACCAAAAGAGAACTCCAACAGAGTTCAAAATGGGAGACCATGTATATCTCAGAATTAAGCCCAGAAGGAGTTCCCTAAAAATGGGAGCTTGTGCCAAGTTGGCATCCCGGTATTGTGGACCCTTTGAGGTTCTAGATAAAGTGGGACCTGTAGCCTATCGGCTAGCACTTCCTCCCACAGTAAAAGCACATAATGTTTTCCATGTTTCATTATTGAAGAAATATGTACATGATGCTAATCATATAATTTACTGGTCTGTGATCCAGGTGGAACCGAAGGGAGAATTTCTACCAGAACCCCAATGCATATTGGACAGAAAGGAAACCCCGCTCTGGAACCAAACCATTGCACAGGTCAAGGTGCAGTGGAAACATTTTGGCCCAGATGAGGCTACATGGGAAATGGAGGATGCCATGAGACAGGCATATCCGATTTCTTTTACTTCTGTACATGCAATTCATGTTAATAGATAAGAACATCGAGGACGATGTTCATTTTTAAGGAGGGAATTGTAACACCCTGTTTCCGCCAGTTTGTAAAAATAACTGGACTGGCCAAGAACTATGGCAAACTCATAAATGTGAATATGTGATGTAAACGGACCTTGAGGAAAAGGTCAATGAATGTGAATAACATTATGAATTTTATTGTAGGACTGCAGAGAGGGGATGTGCAGAAAAAGATACCATGATGGCGGTGGAAGGCACCTGGAAAGGTGGCGTTAACTTCCAATGAGAATTAATACCGTATTTGGACTCCACTGGCTCGGAGAACCAAAAGCGGCTCGCTGGCCCCGAATTAAATGTCTTGCAGGCTGGTAGGTTGATGGCTCCTCAGGAATTAATGAGGGATGGGGAGGTGAACCGCCTATCCGTAGAGCCATCATGAATAACCAGCGCGAGGGAAATCACGCCACACACAACCTCATAAGAGGATAAGGCATGGGGTGGAAGCGATTGGGGGCAGACGCGAGGGCAGAACTCTGGCGATATGCAGAGTGAGTGATAGCAAAGAGGAAGGATTGCAACCTTTGCTCCTGGTCACTGGAAAACAGAGACGTAGTATCACAGCATCGTGGTCTCAGCTCGGGGGTGGCTAGTGGTAAATCCATTGGGAGTCACTAAGCCTACAGTTGGGTGGAAACGGGCACCCCTCTCAGCAGTTGCATAACCCCTGGTGTTATTTCTGATAAGGGTTTTTCCTTTGGCATCTTGAAATATATGTATTCTGATAATTATGCTCATAAGCTGTGAAACTGTGAATGATTTCATTATAAGAATGACTGTATGGTGCTTTGATCAGTACTAGTAGTTATATATTTGTATGGAAAGACTACATATGGCTTATGTCCTCATGAATCATTAATTACATGCGTACTAATCTAATTCAGACTTCACGTCTGGTTCTCGGGAGAGCGATACCCTTATCTGCTTCAGATAGTACCCTGGGTAAACCTTCCCATAGGGATACCCTTCTCAAAAAGCCCATCAAGAACCTGGAAGGATGACATGAGGGTGCAAGGCCCTAAGAAATCCCTGATAGGTATCGAATCAATAGACGAGATCCCGTCGGGAGGTCTGTGGTCACTCATGACCATCAGATAAGAAGAGGAAGCTGGAAAGTTAAGTGCCTTAACCTTGATAGGTGGTGAACAACGGATGAGATCCCGTTGGGAAATCTGCGGTCACACACGACCGTTAGATTGGTAGGAGAAAGTAGGGTGTTAAATTCCCTACTACTTAGTTTCTCTATGACTTCATGGATAGCGAAGAGATCGGGACCGTAGATCCCCAAGGTCCATGAGAATATTCGGACCGTGGATCTCTCCACGTTTAGGAAGTCGTGGGAGAGCCTGCAAGTTAGGAATTTGTCTGAGCCGTCAGATCTCGGTTGAAAAACCCAACAGCCATTGGATTTGTCAGGAGTTAGCCGAGGGTTAAGACTCCAGTGTATAGGGGCGAAAAACCCTGGAATAGATCTAAGTCACCCGATTAACAGAGGCCACGTGTCAAGAGATCACCCATTTCGAGAAACCGAGAGTTGGGAAATCAGGAGTCCTGTTGACAAGAGATCGGGACTTTCCATTGTGGAAATCCCAGGATGGATCTAGGTCGTCCAATTGACGAAGGCCATGTGTCGTAAGATCTCCCATTTCGAGAAATTGGAAATCACAGAATCGGGATTCCTGTTGACAAGAGTTTGGGATTTTCCATGGTGAAAACCCCAGGATAGATCTGAGTCGTCCGATTTACAGAGGCCACGCGTCGTGAGATATCCCATTTCAAGAAATCGGGAATCGCAAGATCGGGAGTCCTGGCAACAAGGGATCGGGACTTTCCTGGGTGGAAACCCCGAGGCAGTTGTGGACCGTCTGATTTAAGGAGGTGACGTGTTGAGAGATTACATGTTTCGGGAAATCAGGGATCGGGGATTTAGGAGTTCCGTTGACAAGAACTCGGGCCTTCTCTTTGATAAATTTCGACCCATAATGACGAGACGATAGCAGGTGGCTAAGTCCCGATGAATGGACGAGATTCCTTCGGGGAATCTCAGGGTCTGTAATGACCGTCCAATGTGAGGAAGAGATGTCGGCTTTAAGCCGGGGCATGAATGCGCATTAAGGTAAGT
This sequence comes from Picea engelmannii, assembly GCA_009831015.1. NCBI lineage: Eukaryota > Viridiplantae > Streptophyta > Pinopsida > Pinales > Pinaceae > Picea > Picea engelmannii. The sequence goes on from ML794639.1 coordinate 349,049, forward strand.
AGCGAGCAGATCTAGACGGCCAGAGTCCACCCACCCAGATCTATGACCAAGGCTTCATTTCGGAGCCCCCTTGTCATTCTACCTTTAGCAGTGAGGGGGGGGTGTCCGAAATTGGACGCGCAACTCTCGAACGGTCGAGATTAATTCATCACGATCAATGGAGCTCCGGTGGATTATGGACCCCCATTGCCATTCTTCCTTTAATGGGGGGGGGGGGTCCGAAATAGTGTGGCGTGTGAAGTGGGGCCCCCTTATGTCCTGTCGACTACCGTGTCACACTTCCCCCTCTGCCACTTGTACTCCACTTAACCGTGCGACGGGGCTTGTTCTCTAGCCCTGTTGGGGTTCGTCCCTATTGGTCGTCACTAACCCTGTCAGGGTTCGACAGTTGCAAAGTTGAATGGTTTGACATTACCGCAGCGTCGAGACGTGAAATACGAAAGACACTGCATTCATTTGAACTGTGATCGTGACTCGCTATCACATGGGAATGGAGAGAGAGAGAAAGAGCCAGCTTACACTAGGCCTCCATGGATATTTAGGGGTTTTGATTCGGCAGAAGACCAGAAAAATCCGATTTAGGTAGTGGGTATGTGACAACCACGATATCCATCACCGAACATTTTGTTGGGATTTGAGCTAGGGTGATACATAAATCTTTAATTAGCCCTATACATTTGACCTTGCTAGAGTCAAAAGAATGTAAATCCTTGTAGGGTCTAGAGACATCAAGCCCCAAATTCTCCATCATAGCTTTGGGCATCAGGTTGTGAGAGGCGTCGGAATCAATCATAGCATTGTGTAAGATTTTTCATGCATATTCAGACTGATATAGAAAGGGGGAACGACACCGTTATCAGTTTGTCCATCTACTTCAGGACTGAACAACAACTCGGGTTGATCATCAGTAAGATTCATGGTGTATGAGTGTGTTCGTGATCCAATATTCAATGCTTTTGTACCTATATCTAGTTCGATTCTTAATGCTTTAATCACCTGCGACTTGTAAGCAATTTTGCTCATCAATTCGGACAGGGGAATAGGAATTTTCAATTTGGCTAGTTCCCCTTCCAGGCTGAAAGTAGTGGAAGTCTTGCTTTGGCTCTGCACTTCTGGTTTTTTTGTCACTGTTCTTTGGGAAGAAGTATTTGGAAAAATAGTATATGCAACCTCGGTTTGATTTGATCTTTGCAAAATTTCATGGTTTTTCTTCGCAGAAGATTCGATATTTTTCTTCTCAGGGACTTTCTTGAGAGAGGTATCTGAGGTTTTCTTGGCCTCAGACGTTTTCTTCATTTCAGTATCCTTCTTTGTAGGATTTTCATTAGTCTTCTTGCTTCTTAAGTTATACTGTATGTGCACCTCCATTATAGCATTCTCAAAGGCCTGATGTTATGTTTCCTCTTCCTCCTCATTCACCTTTGTTTGCGAGAGGAGAAAAATCTCTTGTTCTTCCTGAGTAATAAAAATGGAGTCATCATCATGGACACCCATGAGGTTTATGTGAGTATCATCCAACTCATCAATTACCTCTTCTCCATCATCAGTGTAATTCTCCTGAAGAGGTAGTCTAATCTGTCGATCAGGCCCCCTTTTCTCTTTTTGATCTCTCGGATCTCTCTGATCTCCCTGTCTGATCTGGGGAGGGTTCCTTCTAAAGTTTGGATTTCTGATTTGAGGAGCTAGTTGATTTTCCCTGGGTGGATTCCTTTCAGCGATGGTTAGTATTTCCATCATTCTTTCCATACTTCTGACTATGGAATCTAGTTTAGCATCTGAGCAAGACATGGAAGGCTCTTCTTTGATTGTAACCCTTCTCTCTGTTCTTTGCCTAGCTCTTCTGGCTAATAAATTTGCTTCTACGCTTACTGCACTTTTATGCATGTCTTCCAGAGTGACAGAATTCCTTTCCCTTAGTTGATATGACATATCAGCATCAAATCCATCATGGAACTTAATTAAATCCAAACCTTGTGGGGGTTTAATATCATCTGGAATTGTGTTATAAATATTGTTGAAACGAATGCAATAATCATGCACTGTTTCCCCTTGATTTCGTTTGATATTCTCATATTTTGATAAAATCTGGAGAGGATATTTATTTACCTCCCATCTGTCAAGGAAACTCCGCTAGAAAGTAGCAACTTCAACTATGGTAGCAGGGCGTAGCGCTTTGAACCATTTTTTGACTTCTCTTATCAAACTCTGTGAAAAAAGTCTCATCTGGACGTCTGCTTCATCAACTTCCTGCAAATCAAAATAATCATTCATAATATCAACATGTTGTTGTGCATTCAGGGGACCAGTACCATCAAACTGAGGGCGTCTGGTTTGATAGTCCTGAGGCATGGCATGTAAAAGAGCGGCCAACACCAAGGGAGCATATCTTGCTGCCATGATTGGTGAAGGAGGTTGAACGACAACTTGTGTGATGTGAGGGGAAGTGACAGACGAAGTAGAAGAGGTAGGGCTAGGGGATGTAGAGTGAATTATTTGATGTTTGATGGAGTTTTCCGCAATAGTCAGGGCATAAAGTTCTACAGACTGTTGAAAGTGAGCTTGGTACACCTGATCAATATTTTCTACTAGCTCTTCTAACTTGTCAAATTCTTGAAGGAAGCGTTGATCAAATTCTATTCTGGGAGAAAGTATTTCGGGGGTTCTAGGTTGCAGGATTGTTTGATCTAGGATTGTCTCACTTACAAAGCTGTCAGATTTGGTTCTAAAAAGGCTTCATTCAAAGGATATGTCAAATTCAATATCATGGATGGCAACTAGCTTTTCTAGGAAAGAATTGGACCTATGAAGAGGATTGTGACTCCCATAACCTTCTACATTTTTTTTTCTTTTTGAGTAACTTTTCTGGATCGTCTACTGCTGTCGCAGGTTCTGGATCGGGGTGAGATCTAGTGTAAACTCTTTTAGGAGCCATAATTTTGAATTTTTTAAGAAATATTAAACTAATATATACAAACTTTAACAACCTCTGAACATTATCTCTTTATAAGTTTATATTTTATGATTCGTTCAAAAATAAAGTTTTCTTTATCTAGGGAAAATAAATCATAGGATGGAAAGTTTGTTCAATTCCTCAGTATGGTCGCCACTATGTTAACGCTCTATAAATTCCCATAGGTTGTCGGGAGGTAGAATAAATTTATCAGAGGTAACTTTATCCAACCACTTCGAAACTGGGATCTAGCCCTGCCAGTTTCATAGAGGGATCTCTCTGTAAGATTTAGATATGTTTCAGGTTTCAGATATTAGGCTAGTTAAATAAATAGGATTGTGTTCGTTTTATAAAATGGTTCAAATATCGTTTACGCGTCCATTGGGATATGGGGTCTGTGTTAAGGTTTGAGATCAAAGAACAAATTTTATAAGGTTTCTTCACAGGGCAGGTTAATGCCAATGTTGGATCCTTTATAATTTAAAGTGATGGATAGCATAAATAGATGAGATAATCAAATATAATAAAGAAGCATTCAAGAATTTCTTTATCACAATATCAGAAGACAAACATTTAGATCTTTAAAATCCAGAAACAGAGTATACGAAGATAAATTATGCAAATTTAACTTATTTTAAATGATCAGATGTAGAAAACAAAATGATAACGAAGAAAGATAAACCATTCAACGAAGAGAAGTAAGCATCACCAATAGTTAACATGAAGGAATCTTTTGAATCGTCCCTTTTTATTACTGCTAGATCTCTTCAAAAAGATTATAGTTTACAGCTTGCTTAGGCGTAAAGATCAACCCTCAATACTTCGAAGTTTGAATTATTTATAGAAAAGAAATAACAATTTGGTCCTATCATTAATGATCAGGACATGGTAGAATCCAAATCTAACTACCTATCTAACAAAATACAAAATTATAGGAACAGCTAATTATCTGTCAGATTCTTTGAGCTGATTTCAGGGAAAGTTGTTGGTGAGTCATCAACTTGACTTTGACTACTCTGCGTGTTAATTTGTACATCCACGTCATCTTCTAGTCGATCAGGTCACACATGTCATCCCATCTCTGCTGACTGGAAATGTTGACTTTGAGAAGCCTTCGGTACACCTCATCTGTCTCTATGTACTTAGCGAAAGTGGGTTTGGTGATGAAAAGATACTTTATCTCTTGTTGAATATTCAGGTCTAATCTCAAAGTTTCCAAGAAGGATTTGCTAGTGATACTTCCTTTTATACTTGCAAACTTTGACCCACCCTTTGCCACTGTGATAATCTTCTATTTATAATCTGAGAGAGTAACCAACCTATTATTGATCACAAATAATCTTGGGAGACCTTTCTTTTGCAAAGATTGAGTCTTGTTGAAAAACCTTTGTACCGCAACATCCATTGCCTGAACTCTCTCCTCGAGTTGCAACATTAGTCCCATCTTGGTCAAGACTCTCTTAACATTCAAGAATTTTTTCAGTCATGTCCTCAATTTGCAGGGCTTCCAGCTCTTCTTTTGATTTTGAATTTAAGAATTTGATTATCTCGTTGGCCTCTGTAGGCATTTCCCCCAGTTCTCCCTTTATCTTGTCGATGGCTTGTTTGGCTCTCTAGACTAGATCATGTTGTTCAAACATGAGTTTGTATCAGGGGACAAATCTCTGTCATTGATTGACAAATGTCCATCCAAATATTTTCTTTAGCCTCTGACAAAGTCTTAGCCATGACTGTTTCTTTCTGCAGCTGTTGCAGTTTTTGTTTGAGTTTGTCCGACTTATGCCTCTCAGTGTTGTAGTTGGCCTAGAATGTGGAATTCAGCTTTTGGAGATTTTGAATCTCTTCTTGCATTTTTTTTATTTCGTCCCCTTGCAAATTCATATCTTTCATTGCTTTTACCAATTGGTGTGTTGCATCTAGAGTTGTCATTGATCTTGCTGCTGGAATTTCCCCTGTGGTAGTTGATGTTGTTGTTGATGTACTGACTCTTGTGATCAGGATTGTGTTCAATGGTATGACTTCCATTGGCACATTATGCTCTTTTTCCTTAACTAGTTTGTCCAGCTCGGCTTCCATTTCTTTAATTTGATCATTCTGCTCCATGATCAACTTCAACATCTCCTCTTGCTGGCCTTCAGTCTTGGCCATATCTTTAGCTTATGGGTCTTCAATAGCAGAGATCTTTAACTATTTCCTCAGGGTAGCTATGTCATCATTCTTCTTTTTGACAAGCTCTTCAGTTGCTTTGAAATTGGTCGGATCATAACCAATTTTAAGCACCTGTTCTTACAGGGACTTAATTTTGTTATCCTTTGCTAACGAGGACACCTTCTCCAGCTTTAGTTGAGACTGGACATTGTTCAATGAAACCTGTAGCTTTGTTGTGGTCATGGAGGTGTTTGCCAAGGTGGATAAAATAATTTCTCCAGTTTGTCTCTGTAGGTCCATCTGATCAACAGGATGTACTTCTGCAACATCAAACTCGAAAGTTTCCCTTTTATAATAAAAAAATGTTTGGGGCTGAAATACTTATGCCTGCAAGTAGGCCATGTGCATTCTCCCCTTCTCTATATCAAAAGCAGATAGTAATATGTCCTGGGCTATGGATGTTTGTTTCCAAAACTGGGCATATGTATTATTTGTCAGCATCTTGTTTTTCTTCTTGATCAGGTTGTATTTCTCAAAGAGGTTCAGTCCTACAGGCTCTTCTATAGATCTGGTTGTTAATATTGTATCATCGTGCTTCTTTGACGAGGAGGTGGACATCGTCTACTAGCTTCCTGAGGAAAATGGAGAATGCTCACCTTCCATGACTGTAGTAGACTGAGTCTCTTCTCCACCAGACCTGTCAAGTGTATGACTGGTCTTGGGCCTTTTTCTATAAACCTGGAAGTCACCTGTCAAGACTTCAGTGACCAAGGGTGATACCTCTTTCCTGGGTCTTTTCTCTGTTGGAACCTGAGGAATATTAGTCGGTGAAATGTTGGTAGAAGGGGGTTGTTGATTGGTATCTGTCAGACTTTTCTCCTCCCACTCGGTCTGGTTCTTGAACTTTTAGACTTCTGGTTTGGGAACATGAGCATATGGAGAGTTTTTATTCCTTAGTCTGGTTTCTGCAATGACACTAGATGGATCATAATGCCATGGGAAACTTTGTTTGAACTTCATCTCTAGTAACAACTTGTTTTCTTCTTATCCTGCCACTCTACTATTGCAGATGAAAGATCCTATTTGTCCCTTGATCCTCAATTTTTGTTTCCTTTTGAACAACACGAAGTGAATATTTTCTGAGTTTATCATCTGTCAGATATATTCTAGAGTGAATATCCTAACAGGTAGGAACTTGGGCAGCTTATATGGTGGAATCTCACAACCATAGACTCTGATCTCTATGTGATCTTGATAGAGGTACCAGTCACCAGTTTTGGCAAGGTCCGACAGTTGCAAGAGCCTCTGAATCTCTTCATTAATCCTAGGTTCCTTCCATCCACTCAAAATGCTTACCACTGGGTGGTAAAATTGATCAATGAACTGTTTATAACTTAACTCTGATGAGTTCTTTCTCGGTAAAGATATCCAGGAGGTCACCGCTTGTAGATGGTCGTCCTAGTCCAGTTTCTGCATGGAAAATGAGAACTTCTTTGCTTTATAGAAAAGGAACATGTAAGTTAATATGGAAGAATATTAGAACATGCCTTATGTAGGAAACTTCAAAAGTTGCTCGTGAATATTATCGACTAGAAACTGACTGAAATTAAATTGGATGGTGGCCTTCTCTTCGGTGGAGAAAATGGACAAGAAACCCAGGATGGGTTCGTCCACCCATTCATCTGAATAATACCTGAGAAAACAACACAGGGATGAAATGACTTGATTACCTTTTGTTGAGAACATGGAGGACTGATAAGGGGGATTTTTCTTGGGGAATTGGGCACTCTCCAAGAGGAAAAGTTCAAAAAATTGTGCTCTCTGGGGAAAAGATAATTTCTGGTACATTTCGGTTAAGATCTCAATGGTGAGAGGGGAAAGGGATTCTGATCTGGGAATTTGCATCATCTGGTCAATGGTTTCAGCTGTAATGGTGAACATGATCTCTCCAGATGATGAGACGATAGCTCTCTGATTGGGAAGATAGTGTGTCTGGCACTTGAGGGCAAACTTGGGGAAATGATGAATTTGGGGAAAAATATACAGTGGAAGATTAGACTCCCAGAGTCCAATCTCATCACTCTAGTCTAGGAAAGTATCTCTAAACCATGAGTGCAATTCAGCAAAATTGAATTCGCATTTAGGCTCTAAAATCAGGTAATCTTTGTTAGCCAGAGGGATCTGATCGAGATCGACAGGGGCGGGAGAAATGGATTTTCATCGATATCTAAATGTTTGGACTTTGGCGCTATCCCTTCAACTGATACCTACAAAAGTCTGAAAAATAAGGATGTTGACTGAGATGCCTAGAGGTTAATGGTGGTAGAAGGCGAAAGGGCTAAGAGGATGATGATTTCAACGGCATCTAGATCGTGAATGGTGAATAAAAGGTGAAAAACAGGATTATCTGGGTGAACGGGTATCCGTTGGGGTGTGGGAGACAAGTCTGCAGACTTAACGGATAGGTTTGGCCGCATTGATTGGCCAACAAATATCTCAGGGATGAGGTGGAGGGTGGAATATTGGTGATGGGTTGCGTGAGGATTACGTGGAAGATAGGAATTGAGCTATAAGCAGATGAGATGTGATGAGTGATGGGTGAGTGGCGAAAAAGGTATGTTGACAAAGTAATGTCACATGACTTGCGAACGGCAGTAGTGGATTGTGATGTCATGTGTCGGAGGTGGTATGGAAAATACAGTATGGCGGTTTATCAGAGGGGGGGCTAGGCGGTAACTGGTTTGGAGTACAGGGGGTCCAAAATAACACAATTGTGCCACGTTAGGATGGGGCCCACTGAGGAATACCACCATTCCAGACCTCCCCCACCTGTTAGAGGTAGAACGGTCAGGGGGATCCGATATTACCTGTCGGTTGTAGATCTGAGCGTTGTTTGCTCAGTCGTTGATCTCGGCGCACCCTTTAATCACGGAGCGTGCATCACATTTTATTGTGGAAACTTAGGATAGCGCCATTTTGTGGGTTTTTTGCGCTGCTTCTTTTCATTTGGCCACCAAGGGTTTAGAACACAACCTTATAACATCAAAACAAAGAACCTCATCCAACGTTATGCTTGTTTTATTGAAAGGAAAATCAACTAACCTATGTCCTAATCTATTTACCTAACACATTTAACCCGGATTAGATTGTTGGGCTAAAAATTAGTCTACCCTGGGGCTATTTGATCAAGTTTAAACAGTTTAATCAAATTTATTCACTAACTAACCTATCTACTTGGCTAAGATTAAACATTTTAGCCAAGCTTTATTCACTAATCCTATCAGCATAAATTCAAAACGACTTGACCATGGTTAGACTGTATGGATCAAGCCATTCTTATTGCATGGGGCCTTATTATTTTTCTTTTATGCCCTCTTTTATTCTTTTTCTTTTCTTTCTTTTTCTTTTCTTTTCTTTTCTTTTTCTTTTTCTTTTTCTTTTTCTTTTTCTTTTTCTTTTTCTTTCTTTTTCTTTTCTTTTCTTTTGTAAATAATTTGCAAAATGAAATATTATTTACAACCAAAAATACAACAAGAGTAAAAAATTTCCAGTCACCAGATGATCCTATGAAACATAGGGTTATAACAAGGCCCAAGGGCTAGCTCTATCAGTTGTTGATACTCTGCTTTACACTGGGTACCATCCTTTGAACAAGAGGAAGTGACCAAGAGGTTTCCAGGGAGTTATTTCCAAAGGAAGAAAAAAACAACACCAGTTATACAATAATAACTTGTTGCAGTATCTTCCTTTAAATGCATACTTTCTTTAGAGGGAAATCCACAAGAAAGGGATTATCTAAAAATTATAGCCTTATCCTTTTCATCTAAACCATGACTGTGATTATGTAGTACTAGCTACAATATCTACCTCTAAAAGCATACTTTATTTTAAGGGTAGTGTTCCCACTAGAAGGGGAGTAGGTTACTATCTAAAACTAAATCCCTTGGGACCAAAACCCTGACACCAACTATGCAGTACTAACTTGAAATATCTTCCTTTTAAATCATACTAGATTTGGAGGATAGTCAACTAGAAGAAGTGATGGTCCTCTACATACTTCCTCTCAATATCTCTATATTTCAGCCCCATTTATAATTAGGGGCACTTTTTTGGAAAAATAGTAACTTGATGTAACATATACCTTTCCAATTACAATTCTTCCTTGCATTGAGAGAAGTGAGGTGCTCAACAGCCTAGGGTGAAGGATATATGTGTGTCACATTTGTTCATGACATTCTTATCACAAACAAAAAAAACGAACATATTATACAAATCTTTAATTCCATTCACAATTATTCATTTTGTTGAGAGAAGTGAGATGCTTACAACCCAACAAGGGGAAAATTTGTCACATTTTTTCCATGAAAATTTTACATTTGATATTTCAGAGGTTGAAATAAGAATATACACAAAACTATAATTCAACCCCTGAGTCACAAGGACTCTACATCTAAACAAAGATTTAGTTTGTCACATGTTCTTGTTAATCACAGTCTTCTTGGGTCAATTAGGTTCATTAATTGTACACTTAAGCACCAAAAATACATGCGCAAGTATTTTATGTCTTCCCATTATTAGAAACTTTCAATTTTCATAATACAAAACAGAGTACGCCTCTAAATAAATTCATATAGTGAAAAGAACATTTTCCTAATGGAGTTCCCTATCCTTGAACTCCAGGTCAGCAAGAGTTCTTTTGAAAATCTATGTAACATGGGTGCATGTATAAAACTAATAAAATGAAATGAAACCTCTATTTTGTAATTACTAGTGTCAAAAAAACTACTATAGATGCATCTAAACCCTGAATTTATTAAGAGTTGGAAGGAGTCAAAGCACAGAAGTTACAAACCTCAATGTTTATAAATAGTACATGATGGTGGAAAAAAATATAGTAATCACATGGATATTGTTTTCATCAATGGCGATTTTCTAATCTATCCAAATCCCACTAGTGTGAGTCTACAAAAATAGTAATCGCACATGTTTCCTTACTGCTAGAAAGGTCCCAAAGTAGGGGACATGCAAGATACTGGTAAACCCCAATTTAAACAACGGTCTTGACAGTGGCAAGATCTCGGTCTAGCCTCCCTATCTCTGAGAATTTATAGAGAGAAAACTCAAGGAATAAGGTAGGGTTGTGAATATCATAATCCACCAACAAACCTATTTCACATATCCTTTGAGATGCTCCTCATTATTGATATGCACCCATATATCAATTACATCTTACAGGTAAACATGGTCCCCCATGGCTAGAATTGGGGCCTTCTCCCCCCTTGACTTGTTCTTTCAGGTTTCATGGCTCATTATGCTCGTCCCTACTACTAGTCCTACATGAGATGGAATTTTCTTAATGCTCTAGCAAAGTTCCTTAATCCTACGCAACTAAGGAGATATTTTGTTGCCTTATTCCTATACCTAAAAAGTGAAAAAACAAAAAGTAAAAGTAAATTGAAATTCTTGAGGCGAAATGGTTGAATGTGACTCACTGAAAATGAAATGTGGAAAGTAAAATACTAAAATTATATCTCTACTATGATACACTAACTACACCCCCCCCCCCCACCACCACCACCACCAAAATTTAGGGTGGTTCCACCAAGGTTGGAGAAACATAGGCCTTTAGCTTAGCACCATCCATCCATCACTCTTTTAGCTTACTATATAACTATGTGAGTTGGAATGCATCCTTGTCAGTGATCTGAAAAATTTTGTAGGGTCCCTACCCATGCATCCTTAGCATGCCTAGATGTTTCTAAAATTGACTATCATACATCAACACTAGATCCCCCTATTCAAACTATTTTTTCTAGATATGCCTATCATGCCATGCCTTTTGGCACCTTTTCTATACCATTTGATGGTAGCCCATTAAAAATATGTGTCCTTCTAGTTGCACCAACTTATCCTACCTATCATGTAACTATTGTATGTCATACATTTTCATGACAATGGCTATTCACAAGCTTGAGATCAAATATTTTAGCAGTATCATAGTTTCTATGTCATACTCTAAGTTGAACGACATGTGCTTAGTTAACATTTTTCACATAGTCCTTTAGGCCCATAAAACTATCAGGATTCATTTGTCCCAACCATCCCTATTAATCGAACACACCTTGATCAATATGAATTCCCAAATTTTTTAAAGGCCTCTACCATGTCATTAGCCTACAAATGATATGGTGTAGCATTATGGTGATGGATCATGAATTATTTATGAGTGCAACCACCACATCACCAATAAAATGTAATCTTAATCGCTAGTCAAGTTATGCAGCCACCCAAACATTGTGAAAATATTCTCAAATATGAACCTCACAACGATATTCACTAAGAAATCTTGAATTGGTGCAGCTTCTACCGATTGTGTCAAATAATCTATTGCAATGATGATGTTCCTAGTCCATAAGTAGCATGGTGGTGGATTAATAGGCCTAATAAAGTCTACTTCCCAACATTAAAATAGTTCCCTGACTATAATGGGTTGCAATGGCATTTCATCTCAACCAGAAAATCATCTTGTGCACTAGTATACATTGCATTGATTCAAATATTATGTGACATCTACAAACAAAGTTGGTCATCAAAGTCCTACATGCAGCACCTTCCACACTATATGCTTCCCTCCATAATTCCCACCACTTTGGCCATCATCGACCTTCCATAATTCTTCCTTACATCCATGGTCAAATACATATCTACATATAATCCCATCCATGGCTAGCTTGTACCAATTTCCTACAATCAATTGATAATTCACTACATGCACCATGAGTTGTATACACTACCATCAACAATAGTCTTTTGGCATCGATCTAGAGCTAAGGAATTTAGTGTTCTCTACAAAGAAGTCAAGCATCCCTTCCACACAAAAGTGATCAACATAGGGTAGTTCATCAATTGGCCTAGTGACCTCTCCATTCTAGATTTGGGATAGATGATTAGACCTCGCATTTTTATTCCCTAGCTTAACCACGATATTGAAATCAAAATCCTAGAATAGAAATAACCAATGATAGATATAACCTTCCAATATTAGTTTGTTAACCAAATATTTCAAAGGAGACTGATATGTGAAAAAAATAAATGAGCGGCCTAGGATGTAATCCCTAAACTTATGGAGCACATACACCATGGTCAATCCTTCTTGTTCTATTGTAGTGTAATTATGCTTAGCTTGTGACAATCAAGGAAAATTTGTAGGATCCATACTTACGTTAAAGTGTAGAAACGTTGGTGAATCTTACTTAAAAATGTCAACTATAAAATGTTTGGCTATATTTTTGTAAAAACATCCAAATTTCTAAGGAGTTTATATAATGTCTAGAAAATTTTGGTGATTTTTAGAGTAAAATAGTTTTATCCTATATAATTTGGGTGAATTTTTTATAATAAAAAGATGGAAATTAGCAAATGTTGGTATAATTGGCAAATCTTGAAAAACAATCCCTGATGAGAATTGTTTGCTAGTGAAATAGGACAATTGATCCAATGTGCATTTCCCCAACTATGCCAGAACATTTTAAAGTGTAGTTCCATATGCATCCACATGTACACGAAAAATCTTACTCAAATAAAATAAAAAAACTAGAATTGGAGTTTTCACCATCCTCTAGTTTAACTCTACAAACCCTACCTCATGGGATTTCATCCATACAAATGGGACTCCTTTGTGCACTATCTCTTCCATATGCATTGTCAACTTGGCATACCCACTAATAAACCTATGGTAGTACATTGTGTGTTTGAATGTAGACCACAACACAAATACATTCCCAAGCACATGAAAATTAATAATTACTAAGATCTTTGTAGGATCAACCAACAATCCTTCTTTGCATACAGTATGACCCAACATAGAGTTGAACATGGTACATAATCAATGTAGTTTTTAATATTCAATGATAAATACATCTGTGAACACCTATCCAACACTAACTTGAGCTTCACATCATGATCCTTTAGTAAATTGTATACTATCTAGTCATCCAATTATACCTCTAGAAACTTGTGAATTTATTTTCAAAACGCAACACTGACCACTCTAGAAAATACTTAGTCTGGAGGGAATTACATTGTAGGAATACAACCCCCATTCTATAGAAAATGTGATTTTTTCCTTATCCTCCTTAACAGTCTGGATCTAATAATAATCCAAAAATCTATTTGTAAAAAAGTATGGCTCATTCCCTACAACCTTCTCTAAAATTTCATCATTAAATGGGATCGGAAAGGGGTCATGTACACAGGCCTCATTGAGTCTGTAAAATTCCACATACACATGGATTTCACTTATTTTCTTGGCATGTATCAAGACCAGATTGATCCAATCAAAATCCTCGATTGGAAAGATCAACCCAACATCCATCGTTTTATTTTTTTTAGATTCACTTATTCCTTATGGTGTGGGTTCATTCTGTATGGCCTCTTTTTTATTGATCTAGTGATAGTTTTCAACTCAATTTTCATCTCATTGAGCTCTCTACCATGCCTTTCATCTTAGTGAAACTTTGAGGAAACAAATCAACATATTTGCATAGAAAAGCTATAATCTTTGTGATTGTATATTCATCCTAGTAATCCACTATAACTTCTAGTTTTGGCTCATCCTCAATGCCTTATGTCTTATAGATGATGCGGTGACCTTCAGTTTACTCAAACCACAGTTGTCAAAGTTCCTTTGTGTGGTCTACCACTACAAGGTCTACTTCTATAGGGACTACTTTTGGGGGGATTGATTTTGCAAGGACTTCTTATGTGGGGATTGATTTTGCAAGGACTACTTATGTGGGGATTTCTTTTACAAGGTCCCCCTCAATGGAACCTATGGTTATGAAATGTGAGTGGTCCATTTACAAGAAGCATTAAATGCATTGAATCACCCCTGTAAGCAATGTATCATGCCCACAAAGTTAGAAAGTGTCACAAAACCTTTCCTATAATTATAGCCAGTTTCTCATCTACCTCTACATTTATGTCTACAAGTACTATTTTTTCAATAATGGCTCTAAGGTGTTCACAAATTTATGCATCCTTGCATCATCAAGTTCACCTCATAATTTTCTATATGATCGAGCAAGCCCAGGACTCCAAAGTACCATCGAATTGCAAAGACAAATTGGCAAGGTTGGAATTGGTGTTTGTTGGTGGAGCCCCATTATTCAGCAAGAAGTGAGTTTGCAACACCTTTATTGTGTCCTCCCAAGTATGCAGCATGCTCTTATCTGTTTCCCACCATCTGATAGGAGTCTCTTCCAAAGTTAGATCTAGTGTTGCAACCTGCTTCTCTTCCATGATATGTTCCTCCACTTGTTCCACGAATTCGGTTGTGTCAACAATGTCGTCAAACTTCGACAGGTCCTTCAGCTCTGTGTCAATCCACTTACATGCTTGCAACACTACACATTGTCATGTGGGTTTCTCATAGTCTCCAATATGCCATCGATTAAAGCATTTTTTGAGTCTATTGAAAAAGAGCACACACTCAACTATGCAAAAGTTGTGGCCCAGAAAAGTTGGCATGTCAACTAGGCTCCTTGGGGTTCACATTCCTTTTGTCATGTGATCTCCTAGGGTCAAGGTTTTGGATCTTTGAAGTTTTTTTCCTCTTAAAGTTTTATATTTATGTTAAAAGGTAGTATTAGCTTATTATAATGGTCTTCTTATAAATGAGCATAGTCGACACATCTCTCTTCATAGATAAGCTACCACCATTCTCACTAATTATATTACTTTACATATTATAGTGTTTTTCAATTTCTTTCAATAATGAAATTTGAATTTCATAATATTATTGTGTCCTTTGCAATAACCCTATGTGATTTTGTCTATTTTGCATTTCATTTTGATCATATCATATAACAATTTAAAAATATAAATATACTTATGAAATCCCATTGTTTGTTTAGAGACATGCAATGATAAGCACATACCTATCTATGTTAACAACTCATAAATTCAATACATGATAATTCTGTCACTGACCCTAGCTCAAGAGGTAATCTTTCCATATTCATTAGAAATGTTGTTTGGTGACTAATAACCTTTTTTTTAATATTATATAATCAACAAATTATATAGCACCAAGCCAGCACAATAAAATAAAACACGTTGTGCCACGTCTCTTATTGTAAAGAACAAATTATGATCATGTTTAAAACTTTTACCTAACTATTTTTTTAAATGGTAGCTAGTTTTTTAGAATATTGTGTTAATTTGTCAAATAACATAGTATGATTTGACCACAATTGCTCTTCTCATAAAAGAATTTAAAGACACGAGGACCAAATTGTGATGTTGGGATATGTTTTAACATAAAGAATAATATGAGTCATCAACCAATACACATGGAAACTTCTAAATTTGTTATTAGGAAGATTGTTGCATGGATTTATTGAATACCTTTAACATTATTATTATCTCTATGTATCTTTAGAGGTATGTTGATAAATATGGTGGAATATATATATATATATATATATATATATATATATATATATATATAAACAAACGATCAAGAATGACATCAACGATGACTGAAGCTCGTAAGTGGATGCAAAATATTTCATAGGGAAACTTTAATCTTTGTTGGATTTGATTTTTGGTATTTGGTTTGTGAGTAAGATTGTGAAGTTCATAACTTATTAGTTGATTGATCAATCATGCTTATGTAGGTTAAACTTATTAATTGATTGATGAATTATAAATTGATTGATAAATTATATTTAGATTGGCTCAATTCACGTAACAATATGTTAGTTAAATATATTAATTGATTGATTAATCATAAATTGATTGATAAATCATATATAGATTGGCTCGATTTACGTAGCAATATGTTGATTAAATTTATTAATTGATTAATCAATCATAAATTAATTGATAAATCATATTTAGATTGACTCAATTCACGTAACAATATGTTGAAGGGATGTTTATGATAAAAACCAATATATGAAATCATAAATATAAAAGTTATATAACATACTTTTTCCCATAAGAAATTGACTCAATTTTATAAAAAGTATAAAATCGTTTACATCGCCGAAAGTCAAAGTCAGTCCAAAATACTGAGGTATTCAACCAATCAGATTCGGAGATAAACAAATGGACGTCCGTCCGGTTACAAGGAAAGGTTGTTCAACAAAAACATCGACGAGCTCGGCTGTGTGAATCGATGGCCGTCCCAAATGAGTGATCATGGATCGGAGTTGGAGTGCCTATCATCTTCCCCCTGTCAATAACGTGCAGAAACTGGAAGATGGAAAATATGTGCAGCTCAGCCACCGCCGAGGGGATAGAGAGAGCAGGGGAGAAAATCTTCCAGCAGACATACGAATCATCACTGAACCCACAGCAAAATGAAACGAAAAATACAACAGCCTCCATTCCCTGTGCAGCTGACAGGACAAGGAATGGCCGGATCACAATGGCGTTCCAGTGC
>ML794639.1:368527-379747 GCA_009831015.1 Picea engelmannii
ATTTGCCACCCTGTGGAAAAATTTGCTGTTAGTATCGCCCCACTTTAACCAAGTCATCCGACTTCTAAGTCGCCAGCATTTTTCGTCATCTAGCAGAATAGACGATCTGTTTTGTTCCAAGTCTTTGAGTGAAGTCTCGTCCGCCGGAGATAGAGCCGAAATAGAAGAGTTCTGAAGGAGGGACAGAATCTCGAGCTCTATCCTGCTTAAGGTGGAAGCCGCTTCAGCTTTTTTAGTATTTATCCAAATTTTGGTTTGGGCTTTGAGGAGAGATAGTTTCCAGACAAGTCTTGATTGGGGGTTAATGTCTAGTTGAAATCGCGGATCGTTCCAAATTTTGGAGACTAGGTCAGAGTATTCAGAGGAATCGGCCCAGTGCTGATTGTATTTAAAGGGGAACGGTTTGAGTCGAGCGATGAGGTTAATAGAGAGTGTGATGGGCGTATGATCGGAGAAAAATGGAAGGGCCGGTCCAGGTGACGGAAAGGCAGAGGAGGTGAAGAAGGATTCGGAGATAAGAAATCGGTCCAGCCTGCTGGCAACAGCCTCCGAGCCACGTCTCCCATTGCGCCAGGTAGGGGCCAGGTTGGTAGGTAAGATATCAATGAGGTTGAAGGCTTTGAAGAGGTCTTTAATACTTATATACATATACAAGTTGAAATTTTGTATTCAAATACTACTAGGTTTAACTACATTGTTGTTTAAGATCTCAATGTATTGAGGCCAAGTATTATAATAAAGAAAAAGAGAATATTGCACCCAGGTTGATGTTAAACCAAAGTGGGGGAAATGTACTATTCAACTTTTGATGTGAAGTTGAGTTTGTAACACCATTCATAAATACATTAATGTAAACAACTTGTATGGTAAAGGCTTGTTAAGTAAAAGGAAATAGGGGTGTACCCTCATTTAAACTTTCAATGTCACCCAATGGCATGGGGTAGGGTAGGTACCTTATCCCCATGATTGTTGATTTTGAGAAACACTCTCAATATTTTTTCATTTATCTTTAAGTATGGATCTTACTATTTTAATTGTTAATACAATATGTTTTTAGCTAATGGAATTTTTCAGTCTCCTCCTTTCTTTGGTGTAATTACAGTAGGTATTGTATAAGGACTCAAACTCTCTCTCATTAAATATTTTTTCAACAAATATTGGACTTGCTTGTTTGTTTTATCACTCTTTGTCGATGTCATCTTATGAGGTGCCTTATTTAGCAATGTCAAACTTGGAATCAAATATACTTGATAGGGAATACTCCCCATTGGTGGAAAACCAATCCATATTTCATCATAAATTAATTCCTCAAGCTATTCCTTGAGAAAATATTTCACTTCTACTAAAAGATATTTTATTTCTTTAAGTTTATTATCATTTGAAAGGATTTCAAAACAACACTTTGAATTAGTCATCTCTTTCAAAAAATTTGTTGTTGACTAAAGCATCACTCTGCTACTTTTCCCTTACTCTCATGGTGTGCAACCTATAGTTATTTCCTTCTTTCTCAAATTGACATGTGTTCTTCTTACCATTATGGATGGTACCTCTATCACACTACTAGGGTCTGTGTTGCAAGATATGACAAGCATCCATTAGGAACACATCACACAAAACTTGATCATGGTAATCCACAATGTGGAAATTTAACACACAATGCGTTGACATAGTGACCTAATGTCCCTTTTGCATCCATGATACTCTATATGCATTTGGGTGAGGTGAACATTTCAAATTTAATTTCCAAATTACCTCAATGGAAACCAAATTTTTCGTGTACTACCTCCATTAATAATCAATTTGTAGCACTTATCTCTTCATTTTCACTTGGTCTTGAATATGGTTTTTCTTTTCCATGGTTATTTCTCTTCAAATTGTTTCTATGGTTTTAGCAGCACTCTTCTAAACATCAAATATTCTCCTTGATCATAATGGACTTCAACAATTCGCTCATCCACTGTAGTCTATGCTTTGTGTGCAACATCTGTTATAGCATGTTGTTTTCTTCCACCATTCTAATTTTCTAGGCATTCAAATGCTCCATGCCCTTGTTGTCCACACTTAAAGCATGTTACTCCAAATCCTCTACCTCTATCTCAGCCATAACCGTGTCCTCAATTTTCATTATAACCACCTCTATAAATCTAATTGGTGGCACTTGAGTTGGCCTCTCCATATTGTTTTCCATTGGTGTTTTCTCTTCTAGACACACACTTTCATTTTCTTCTCATACTATATTGTTTTCTTGACAGTGTCTCCTCAAACATCAAAGCTATCTTATAATCTTCCTCCGTGAAACACAATCTCATCATACTAATCTCATCCTAAATGGAAAGCCTAAGACCATTCACATATCTAGCTACCTTCTCTTTGTTTTCTTTAATATGTCCATACCTTATAGTTACTTTGTAAAACTCCTCAATGTATTATTTCACATACATCTCTTTCCACCTCAAATCATATAGTATTCTTAATAAAAACAAAAAAATTTAAAAATT
This sequence comes from Picea engelmannii, assembly GCA_009831015.1. Classification (NCBI taxonomy): domain Eukaryota; kingdom Viridiplantae; phylum Streptophyta; class Pinopsida; order Pinales; family Pinaceae; genus Picea; species Picea engelmannii. The sequence goes on from ML794639.1 coordinate 371,026, forward strand.
AAAAAGTAAGAATTTATCTTTGATTTTTTGCAATCATATCCTAGGTTTCGATATATTCATTTTCTCCTCTATCCAAGTGCAAACTATCCCACCACAAGGATGCATGGTGCACAAAAATTTCACCATCTAGGTTCCTCAATCTAGTCATACTTGAAATATATTTCTCTCTAATCTAGAGAATTAATTATTTTGTATTTAAATTACCAAAATAAGAAGTATATGGTTGGATTTGTCTCATAGATTTTCAATTACTCTTATCATCCTTTCGTCAAGTTATGGTTCTTCCCCTAGCTCAATAAATTATGCTCCTTATCATTCTCACTCATGTCTTTCATGTTTGTCGACATTCCCCTCCTTTTGGTCGACTCTTTGGAGTCCAAACATGTCGACATTATTAGTAGCAACTCTATGATGTCATTGTCTCTTTGTGAAGCTCTATCATGATCTCTTCCAATAAGAACCCATCCTATGAATGCCATGTTGTAACATGTGTCATCTTCTTCTCATCCCTATAGTTTAATCAATCTCGAGAAAAAATATATTTCCCAGTTGATTTTTTTCAGTTACTAGAGTGATCACAAAGCATGGCATGCCATCGATTCTCTTTCTCTTCTATCCTTACATAACTTATTTCCATGTGTATCAAAAATTCAAAGAATTCAAACTGGATTTTGCCAAATAAGCATTAACAAAACTAGGATGTGGATTCACAAGAATCTAACTTGGAAGGTGGCATCGCCATGGTAGGAACAATATCAACACGTGCCTAAAGGCCAAGGACTACATTCCCACTATTGATCTAGATGAGATAGAACTAATCTAGGTCACCATCCATCTCCATCTTCCTCATGAACAAACTTCACAAATAAACTAAGTTAATGAATGGACAAACTCAATCTTTATTTGAGTGGAAATTTTTTTATTCAACTTTTTTTAACAAACTCCACAAACTAAGTAAGTTAATAATGGACAAACTCAACCTCTTTTTGAAATTTTTCTCTAAATTTGATAGAAATTTCACTAAAATTTATAATTTCATTTAATCAATAAAAACTTTGACTATAAAACAATGTCCTTAAAAGTTTTGGTTTATTTTAAAACCATCTAAATAACTAAATTTGAAAATTTGAAAAAAAATAACTTCTAATAAAATAACTCATTAAAAAAATTAAGTTTGTACACTTATCAACTCATTCCCCACAAACTACTATTAATCGATACTTCTTAATACCACAAATAAATGCTACACAAAAATTGATGTCACTAGATTTAATCATTTTCAACAATCCTTTATCAAAGCTCATACTACTTAAGGAACATGAAAGATTAAGGTTACAAAACTTTGTTATACCAATTCGTGACCACAATTGTCAAGTGAACATCAAAATAAAGCTTACAAGGTTACTTTAATGCACCAATTATTTACATATATGAACACGTGTGCATTAACTATTGTGAATTTATCCCTATAAAATCGCTTGTCAAATTCTAATTTTGATTTCCATGACTAAGAAAGCAATTGTCAGATTGATAATTCACACCAAATTGAAATTCAATATCAACATGCAAACCAAAATGTGATATGGAAGTTTTTTTAATATTATAGCATACATCTCTAAAATCTATGTCATTGCATTAAAAAATTGTGTTAATTTCTATAAAAATTTTACTAAATAGACGACAAAAACAACCTTATAAATATGGTTGAACCCGAGAACCAAATTCGAAAATAAACGACAAAAACAACCTTATAAACATGGTTGAACCCAAGAACCAAATTAGAAGAGTGGTTGGGGGAAAGTATTTTTTTGAATATTATCTTGGTGACAAATCAATCAAAATATTACAATCACTCGTTACTGTTTGAATTATTTATTATATGTATGATAATATTATTGTAATGTCTCCTAAAGTTATTATATATATATATAGCCTCAAGGGTTAGTTCAAGTGGTTCTGAGTTAGACGTGAAGTTGTTCTCAATGAAGGAGGTCATGGGTTCGAATCTCTTGTTCCCCCTTGAGGTTAGACCCTGTAATTAGGGCTGACGATTTACCTTATTGTTGACGTTTGAATATGTTATAATCAAAACGACAACCTCACGAGGACATGAATCCCCCATTTTTATAGAGGTGGTACTCCTCTTTGGCTAAAATATATATCTTGAATATCTTGGATTAGAAGAATGCTAAAGCACCAAACCCTAGATCTTTATTGTTTGGATTTATTCAAACAAATGGTTCTTCAATAACTTGGTCCGATCTTTATGTGCAGCAAAAAGTCTTTTAACAATAGAAAAGATTGGAGGGCTTCAACATCAGATTTTATTTGTGATCAGCATCACATACACAATCTTCTTAATCATATATAAATGCATCCATATCTTCTACACGAGAAATAGGAGAGAATAATTTGATCATCTCAAAGAATTTTAAAAGAGTATTAATATTAAGATCAAAAGAGAATTTGATAGATCAATTTCAATTATCTCATACTTAAGACTCAAAGTTACAAGATACAATTGAAATAAACTCCAAAGTAACTCTTTGTGGAGTTGTATTCATAAAAGATGTTCTTCATTACAAAATCTTTGATAGTCATATATATATATGGTTGTAAATACTTCATGATCATATAAGAGAAGAATACAAGAAGAACACCCAAAAACTCATCCGTGTGCCCAATTCAGAGATTCAAGCATAAAGCTATGAGAAATGGTGTAGAAGAAGAGAAAGAGTGGAGAAGATGGAGATCTGTCTTCGTTGATCGGAAGCTTGGTTATATATTCATGGTTATACCTTCTTCTTCTTCTTATATTCTGCCCCTACCCCTGCCCCTCTAATAATTCTAATTTTGGAACCCTTGGTGAAGCCCTTCTCTTTAAAAGTCAAATTTTCAAACTACTTGAGTAGTTAGAGTTTTTCCCTTCTTGAATTTCCCATACACTTTTCTTTTCTTGAAGAATTCACTTTAATTAATGTCTCATTTAAGTGTTTGAAATGAGTTCACATCATTATCATTTGTGTATTTAAAATGGGTCCCTTTCCTTTTTAACAAAAGTTTTTAAATAAACTTTTATTTTAAAAATTTAATTAATTATTGTTGGAATACTGAGAGGGGGGACTGAATCAGTATGAGCACTTTTTACCACTTTTAACCACAAGATATATTATTTCACTTTAACAACAATGTTCAACAGTATATCATCAATGTATCATCTATGAATGCATCATATATATATATATATATATATATATATATATATATATATATATATATATATAAACAAAAGTAGTGTCACATCAACATCACATCAAGAACACAGTACACCAGTATTTATGTGGAAACCCAAATGGGATAAAACCACAAAATGTTTTCTTATATGTATCAAGAATTCATTCATAGGAAGCACCAACTTCCAAATTCTCTAGTTGCAACTAGAAGGAGACTACAACCCCCTATTCTCAGGCTCTGACCTGAAGGAAGCTACAACTCCCTGAATTCTATGGCTCTAACCAGAAGGAGGCTACAACCCCCTGGTTCTTCGACTCCAACCGGAAGGTGGCTACAACCACCTAGTTATCAGGCTCCAACCTGAAGGAAGCTCCAACTCCTTGATTTTTCGGCTACAACCGGAAGGAGGCTACAACACCCTTTCCTTGCCCCATCTTGTTGCCCTGAAATATAAATGTAGACCAACTATCACAGACTCTGCCAATGTCACTGCCACAAACTTTGTCACTATCACGGACTCTGGCACTGTCATTGCCACAAACTTTGTCACTGTCACTGCCAATGTCATTATCATTGTCATTGTCACTGCCATGTCCACTATCATTGTCACATCAACCTCTAACATGTCAACCTGTCACTGTATCCAACCTGTCACTATATCCAACATGTCACTGATCAGCTTGTCCAACCTGTCACTAATCCGCCTGTCCAACCTATCAATGCCACAGATACTCAACCAGATCCTATCACATAGATCATATACCAAAGACACCTCTCAACTAGATTTCCAACATCACCAACACATGCCACTACCAAGCATATACCAAGATCACAAACATACCATCATAGGGTATGTGTCTCAACCATGTACCAAAGCATGTAACAAACCATCACCATGTACCATACTAAGCATCAACTATTGACCACAACTTGTACCAAAACAAGTGCATCAACCATACACCAACACATGTACCAAACCGTGTATCAACCATGCACCTCAACAATGTACATCAACACATGTATCATACCATGTACCATAACATGTGTCAACCATGCATATCAACCATGTATATCAACTATGTAAACCAACCATGTACATCAACATCATACCATATACAAATCATGTACCATACCATGTATCAACCATGCACCATAACAATTGTCTCGACCATATACCATACCACTCATGATATGTCTCAATCATGTCATACACCATAACATCATCAACAAGTAACCCTCAAAAAATTGCATATAAACATACATGTAACTCTGGAACATACATGGTGTATGTGATCACAAACCTGCAGACCTTCCTCAACTTTAGCAACAAGATAATAGCATCTTCATCAAGCATTACCTTAGTCTCGTGGGACTAGTTTTTGGATTAGTCCCAAACACTAACTTTCAACAAGAATAACTCCGTACCTATAATGAATAAAGATATGAAACTTGTACCCAATATTCTTTAGTATCTTCTCTGCAATTTCTCCAAGTTTCACTGCTTGGAACATCCCAGAAAAGGAGTTATAGCAAAAATGGTAGACCTTCTTGAATTTTGTCTTATTCTAGAGCGTGACCTTGTAGAGAGTTCCACATGTGGAATATTTAATATCTGGATCTGAAAATTGCACCCAATGTACTACGGACTATAAAATATCCAATGAATTTTGTCTCATTGAATTTGGATCTTCTATGAAGAAGTTATTATTGTTTTACTTGGAACACATGTTTGAGACTAGTTCAAGGACTGGCCAAAAACCCTATCTTCCACAGAGTGTATCTCCCAAACTAAAATGACCCAGAAGCTTAAATTTCTACCATAGGTACCTTGATATGTCTTCTCAGTATCCTACAGGTTTCACTATCGGAATAGTTCGAGAAAAAACGTTATAGTGAAAATGGTAAAATGACTTGTAAATAACATACCTTAGAACACATCCTCACAAGACTTCATCCTCCCTTGGAATTTAGAACTTCTTTACTTCATCTTCCCTCTGAAAAATGCCTCAAATATCCTTGGTCACCTAAAATAAGAATCACTTGATCAATTATATATATATTCATTGAACTTGTGTGTATATGTAATGTACTTATGAGAGACTTCTTGAAGTGTATTTATACTTTTTTATAAGTAATCTATTTCCTTAACTTTAGGGATTCTTGAACACTTTGGGACCACTTTCCTTAACTTTATGGCTTCTTGAATTTTCTTATTACAACCACTTTACCCTTTCATTCATTGACTTGTAACCGACTAGGGGCTTCTTGACCATTCTTTGGGGCTTCCATCTTCACAAGGCCATAACTCCTCAATCATGAGGATCCACATGGCATACCACCTATCATCGGAAATGGAATGATGTGTACTATCCATATATGATAGTGTTACCTGAAATTTCACTGTCATTCATGTAGTTATTCCTCAATAAAGTCTAGGTCCCATAACCACACCTCTAGGGCTACATGTAGACTACATCAAATGTACCCAATGAACTCATTATCAATCACGATCATACAAATTTCAATCAATTGTCCAACATCTTTGGACCTTTCCAAGGGTTGATATAAATCTCTAAGGGTTGACATCAATCTCCAAGATCACTCTCCAAGGGTTGACATCAATGACAACCAACTATCTAAACCCATTGTCCAACAATTTCTTCTTTAAAAAGGAGGACTGTGTTTTAATTTTCTGGAAATGATAGTCAACTTTTCATCCATTTAAATCACTTTATATGTGATCTTTATCATCTTATATTTCCAATGATATAAAGTTTTCCCAAATGCATCAAGATATGAGCTCGTGAAGTTGAGTTGTTTTGTATACCCATTAAAAAATGAAGCCGATTGATATTTCAATTTCTAAGAAAAATGTGGTCACTTTCCACCATTCTAATCAGTACCATCTTCTTCTTCATCGAAATACCTTTCCAACGGTATAAAATTTGTGCAATTTCGTCGCTTGGAGCTCAAGATATGGTCTCTGGAAGATTATGACTCAGCCATCGTCGATTTGATGTCTTGGGCAAATGTAGGCCCTTGATCTTGGATCTGCCCGCCTTTAGTTAAAGATTCGAACTTTAGTGTAAATCCCATCCCACATGCATGGTTGATTTTGAATTTTGAGTACATATATAAAAAATTGCTTCATGTCTCTTATGTGGAAGAAGTTGAGAGTATAGGGATTGTAGAGTTCTACCCTTAGAACATTGATGAATAAAATAATATTTTTAGAACCTCGTCACTTTCCACCTCATGCCCAGTCACCATGATGGGCCATGCCTAGTCATCGCCATGTGTTGTAGCCCTGTGTGCCATGTGTCACCATCCATTAACTATCATATGGCACCATTCCAAAGTTGCCACATGTCTTGTGTTCATTGGGTGCCATGTGTCATTACTTGAGTGGATGTTGGATCTGCCATGTGGCATCCCTCCATAAGTTAATTACATTCCTATATGATCCAACAAATGAGTGTCATATGTCATGATCCAACAAATGAGTGCCATATGTCATGAGGTGAATGGTTAGTGGATCTGACATGTGGCATCCTTCCATAAGTTAATTATATTCCCATATGATCCAACAAATGAGTCCCATATATCATGAGGTGAATGGAGAGTGGATGTTGGATTACTTGAGTGGATGTTGGATCTACCATGTGGCATCCCTCCATAAGTTAATTACATTCTCATATGATCCAACAAATGAGTGTCATATGTCATGAGGCGAATGGTTAGTGGATCTGCCATGTGGCATCCCTCCATAAGTTAATTACATTCCCATATGATCCAACAAATGAGTGCCATATGTCATGAGGTGAATGGTTAGTGATAAAAAAATAGGAAATAAGTTTAAGTGTGAAATGGGTTAAGTGTGGGAGAGTGAAATAGAGTGTAGGATAGAGGGTAAGTGAGGGGGAGAGTAGTTTGTAGGTGTCAGGAATTTGGGGGTAGCGGAGTTACGGGTGGGAAATGTAGGTGTCAGGGGCGGGAGAGGGAGTGTGTGAGTCCGCGAAATTTTAAAACTAGTTAAGTGTGATGTGAGGGAGGGGGGATAAGGGGAAAGGTAAAGGAGTGTGTTGGGTATAGTGATCGGGGTGTGGGATGAGATCGCCAACCCGATGAACCATAAAATATTCTAAGTAATAAGTGTATAGAGTGGGGTAAGGTGAGAGTATCGTGAGGTGAAATATAGAATGTGGAGAGTAAAGTGGGTGCCCGTGAATAGAAAATTTGTATGGGTTTTGAACCCAAAAATTAAAGAAGAGACTAAGGGACTTGGGCCCAAGAAAAATGAAAAAAATATGGGACTTGGGCTTGAGAATTAAGAAGAAAACTAGGGTCTTGGGCCTAAATAATTTAGATTTTCGAAGAAATTAGCTTTATTCCTCATGGAAAAAGCGTCATTTTCCTCTTAAACTTAAACCTGGATATCTTGAGCATATGAACTCGGATTTTCGATCCGAAAAATGTGTGTCAAATATAAGACTAGGGGATACACAATGAACTTATAATAGTTCAAAAATTGTCTTCTTTTGATATCATCTTTTTTATGAATCCAAGAGCGAGAAAATATAGATGACCAAATTTTGGTCAACACTTGTTTACCATCCAAGAAGTGGGGAAATACTCGGGGGTTTCCCACGAGGTATTCCATTGGATAAAAAAAATATTTTTGGTTTATAAAATTCTTCATTTTCAATGATCTTAATTATATGTTTAATTTCATTGATATATATGTTATATATGTGTATTTTTTTATTAAATTCTTCATTTTTAATGATTTTAATAATATGTTTAATTGCATCACGAATAGTAATGTTTTAGCAAAAGTGGAATAAAATGTATGTTAAAAGTGACTTATTCTTGTAGTAGTAAATGTTTCCATAGCATTGTGAATTTTATAGAAAAAACATTACAAATATGAAAAGTATATATGGACCCATCATGGCGAGGAGATTTTACTATACAATCTCAACACAATGAGAATTTTAATTTGTTGACAAAGAAGGTAACATAAGCCTCAACTTTCGCATCAGATTTTTAATAAGGATATTTAAATTCACTGTGATGTTAGTGCAATAGTTGTTGGTGTGGTTTGACAAGCTATAGAATTACAATTATAAATATATTGTTGAACCCCATGAGCTCACTTTAATTATCAATCTAGAATTGTACAATCTTAGAGGTATGGTGCACTATATATGCAAATCACAAGAACTAAGTTGTAACTTAGAAATACCAAGTCGAAAAAGTACTCACTACTATGTAATCTATGATACAACTCTTAAGCAAATAATCATTTATAAATGTTGGGAATCAACATAAATAACCGCATTTGCTCAACAACAAACTCAAGAATATTTTCCCAAAGGTAATTATCTTAAACCACTATATCTTCATTTATTCCTAGCTGAAATTGAACATCGTTAAAAAATATGAAAATGGAATAACAAAAAAACACTATAATGCTTAGCATAAAATC
>ML794640.1:0-11750 GCA_009831015.1 Picea engelmannii
TTCCTTTGTTTCTAAAGGTTTGTGGTTGTCATTGGTTGTAGATTTAACAAACTTGATGGGTTCTTTGTTCCTTGGCTGACCACTACTTGATCCCTCTTCAAACCCCAAACCAGTTTTAAGATTTTTATTTCTTTACTGATTCAGAATGGTGGTTAATTCTTTTGAGGCTTTGATACAATATAGATTCTGATGATACAAGGTTTGAAACTTCTCCATCTCTTTCCTAGTTTTCACTACTTTTTCTTCCAGGGCTTCAGATCTTGCCTTCTTTTCTGATAGCTGATGTTTCAGAATATCCTTGATTTTCCTTGCCTCTTCTAATTCCACTTTCAGTGGGGCAAAGTCTTCATCATGCTGTTTATTGTCTTTCTCAAACTGTATCAACAATTGTTTTAGCTTTCTGTTCTTGATTCTTAGTCTGCTAATCTCTTCCAGTGCACTGATCAGTTCTCCTTCCATATCAACCACAAATTCTCCATCATTCTCTTCACTGCCTGTTCTTTCATTATCATAATCCTCTTTGGCCATAAGCATGAAGTCATTTACTTTATATTCACATGAAGAATCACTATCAGTGTCTTCTTAGGAGTCATCATTGATTACACATAAACTATTCTTCTTGTCAAATCTTCTTGATTTGTGCTTCTCTTCATCTTCAGAGTTTTGATCATGTTTCTTGTGTGGACATTTATTTTCAAAATGACCTATCTTACCACAGTTGAAACATTTGAAGGGCAACTTACCTTGGTACTTTCTTGATCCTTTCTTTAATCTTCTCACAAATTTTGCTTCAATTTCATCAAGCTCACAATCCTCATTCTTATCTTCTTTAAATGATGCTTCTCTAGAGGTGGTTTTATCTGTAACTATCCTAATTTCATATGCAGTCAACATTCCTAGAAGTTGATCAAAAGACAAATTATTTATATCATTAAGTTTGTCTATAGATGAGACCTTTGGGTTGAACCTATCTGGTAGAGATCTCAAAATTTTCTAAACTAAAGAGGGTTACTCAATTTTTTTACCAAGTTCTTTCATTGCATTTACTAGTTCTTCAACTCTCAGAAAATACTTCCCAATGGTTTCATCTTCTTTCATATGTAGCTTTTCAAATTGTACTTTGTAGGTTTGAAGCTTGGAATATTTCACATTCTCATTACCTTCATAAATTTTAATGAGTTTGTCCCACATTTCTTTAGCAGTTTGAAGATGCATCACCTTCACAAACTTGGCTTCTACCAGTCCATTCAAGATAGCATTCATTCCGTTAGCATTAAAGATACATTCTAACTTATCATCCTTGGAAGCTAACACAATAGGATTTATGTATCCAGTCTCTACTACATCCCAGACATCAAATCCTAAGGCCATTAGGTATGTTCTCATTCTAACCTTCTAGAAGGAAAAATTCATTCCATCAAATAGAGGAGGCCTAGTGACTGAAGTCCCTTCATGGCTTGTCATGTTTAAGTTCTAGGATCTACCCTTAGATAAAAAGGGGGTCGTCTCTGATACCAATTGTTGGACAACTGAGAGTGGGGGGGGTGAATTAGTTGTTACCGTGCTTAAACAATTATGCTTCTTTTAAAATATTTGCAGAAACACTGAATGATGATCACAATAATGCAGGGAAATAAGCAATGGAACATTCAGCATCAGTCACATATATGAGAAACACAGAGACAGATATATCCCGAGGAAACCCATACAGGGTAAAAACCTCTTTTTCTTTATATGATAAGTAATAGTTACATTCTTTGCATTATCATACATATGAGCACCAACTCATAATGAGGCTAAAACCTTAGTTTTGCAAGCTGCTACTTGCTGAGAGAACCAACTCTCTATTTTATTTAGCACCCACTAGAAGGAAGCACCAAATCCCTAGTTTCTTTAGCACCAACTAGAAGGAAACTACAACTCCCTGGTTTCTTTAGAACCAACTAGAAGGAAGCACCAAATCCCTAGTTTCTCTAGCACCAACTAGAAAGAAGCTACAACTCCCTATGTTCAAGCACCCACTTGAACCCCTGAGGACAACAGTCCTCCCTAGCACCTCCCTACCACCCTGTTTTATAAATCTTTGCTACTGAAACTCATTACAGTGATATAATGTTCAACAATGGCTTACCAGACTCATCACTATTCTGCTGCATTTTGTTCCTCTGTCTGCCTCATTGCCTTCTTGCACACATGAATTGCGTTGTTTGTTCTTCTGCCTTTTATGCTCTGTGCGCCATGTCCTTTCACTGCACAGTTCCTCTTCTGTTCAATTCAGATGCTGCACTCCCCTCCTTCTTCATGCATGAATGACCTTCAACAATGACAATCACAGCTACACCAACTAGAAGGAAGCTACAACTCCCTATGTTCAAGCACCCACTTGAACACCTGAGGAAAAAAGTCCTCCCTAGCACCTCCCTACCACCCTGTTTTATAAATCTTTGCTGCTGAAAATCATTACAATGATATAATGTTCAACAATGGCTCACCAGACTCATCACTATTCTGCTACATTTCGTTGCTCTGTCTGCCTCATTACCTTTCTGCACACATGACTTGCACTGTTTGTTCTTCTGCCTTTTATTCTCTATGAGCCATGTCCTTTCACTACACAGTTCCTCTTCTGTTCAATTTAGATGTTTCACTCCCCTCCTTCTTCATGCATGAATCACCTTCAACAATGACAATCACAGCTACACCAACTAGAAGGAAGCTAGAACTCCCTATGTTCAAGCACCCACTTGAACCCCTGAGGACAAAAGTCCTCCCTAACACCTCCCTACCACCCTGTTTTATAAATCTTTGCTACTGAAACTCATTACAATGATATAATGTTCAACAATGGCTTACCAGACTAATCACTATTCTGCGGCATTTCGTTGCTCTGTCTGCCTCATTGCCTTCCTGCACACATGACTTGCGTTGTTCGTTCTTCTGCCATTTATGCTCTGTGCGCCATGTCCTTTCACTGCACATTTCCTCGTCTATTCAATTTAGATGTTGCACTCCCCTCCTTCTTCATGCATGAATCACCTTCAACAATGACAATCACAGCTACACCAACAACAACCCCAACTCTTCTCTGTATCGTGTAATTATAGATTTTGTGCTACTTGTGCATGCAATGTGCACAATCCCTCTGCCTGCTCACACCACGTTCATCTCCTCCACATGTAGAGTGCTCTTTCTGATCATCATGGTAACCATTCATCTTCTCTGGTGGTTTTCCAATGCGTTCAACATCACTAGATGTCATGCTGAGATTCCTCAGCCTCTCTTGCAGTCAATACTCTTCATCTTCTCTGTCTTAGATGAGCTTATCCTTTCTGTTTTCAACTACAGACTTCAATCACCTTCCATCTGAAAATCGCTTGTATCAATAATCCTTAATACACTGGAATATGCCTTGAGACTCTTCATCTTCTTTAGCGATCACACTCAGTCCTATTCGAGTCCTCTGACAGAGATCATCATTTGTCTTAGCTATTACACTAAGAAGCGCAAAAGTAGCCCTTCAATCTTGTTCAACTTCACCTGAACCAATGGATTAAGAATAAATAATATTGTGCCTGTTTCACCATTTTGTAAATCGACATTTCGGGATCCCTGTGGTGAAGCTTAGCACCTCTAGCTTCTTCCTCCATCTTCCATTGATGTGCACAATGGATGTGACCATGCACTTATGCATAAATCACTTTCATGATTTCACATTTCGTGAATCTGGAGATGAGGAATCTCGACTCTCCAAGTTACGATCCCTGAAACCCCGAAATGGAGCTTATCTGAACTGACTCCTTCCCTTCTCGTGACCACCGACGGTGAAAAAAATGTGCTTCATATTTTGCGAGTTTCCACACCATGCTCCGTTGACTCCAAGTCACAAAATTCCAATCGCTTGCCACTTGTCCTATGATTCGACGGTTCAGATCTGATCTTGATTCAACATCTCAGATCATATTGCGATTTCGACGTTCTTGTGGTTATGTTTCTTGCCTCTCCAAGTCGCGATTCGCAAAACTTTGAAATGGAGTTGGATCAACGGTCCAAATCATACCTTGATCTGACGGCTGCGATTAAATCATGATTTCATATATCGCGATTTTGGTGGTTATGTTTCTTGCCTCTCCAAGTCGCTATTCACGAAACTCTGAGATGGAGCTCAGATCAACGGTCCACGTTCTTGGTGATTTGACAGTCCTTATCTTTTTGCGATCTTGCATCTTGTTTTTCCTTAGATGGAGATTCTCGTCACTCCAAGTCACGATAGGAGAGACTCTGAGATGGAGCTCAGATCAACGGTCCTCATTCTTGGTGATCTGACGGTCCTGATCTTATCATGAATTCGCATCTCGTGAATTTCAACCTCTTTCCTTTGGATTTCATGACTTGCGAAACTCCGAAATGGAGTCTTTGTGGTGCTCTGATCTTTCGTCACGCGTCCTCTTGATCAATGGTCCACGACTGTTACCGATGGATGGCCAGGATTCCTTCACAGTTTTGGAGAGTTGGATGACTCTTGGACTTATCCGCATTGCATCTTCACCATATCGAACAGTTATTGAGCCTTCGTAGATATTCCAGATCCTATGGCCCAGATCTTCTCGCGATTTCACCACTTTGCAATTTCGTCTACCTTCGCGATTTTGCCGCATCACGATTTCGTGCACCTTGTGTTTTCGTCACTTTGCGATTTCTCCACTTTGGTGGTGAAGTGTTTCGACACTTCAACTCTCAGTATCCGAAGTTCTAAAATGTATTTTACTCTTCCATTATCACTGCGTTGTTGATCATGTTGATCTTTTCCATCGATGTTCTTGCCATCAATGACAATCTTACTCCCAACTGTAAACCTTCCAAAAAATACTTAACAAAGAACTTAGCAATTAACATTCATTAGTGTTTGACCCTTATTCACATCACAAGTAAAAATCCTAATTACAGAACAACGTAGTATTCATCAAGATCTAATCACATCTAACCATTCAACACATAGCATCAAAATATATCTAACCTTCATTCATATTATTAAGCACTAATATACTATATCAGATGCATCTAACATAAAGATTACAACACTAAGCATAAATCACATTAACCACATTGCACAAAGAAACCACAACACGGGATATATGTGGTTCACCCCCAGCGTGGGGCTACATCCACCAACTCTTCTCCTCTTTTATTAGCTTCTTCAAATATTCTTACATGCATAAAGCCATGAATCCAACTCCACATAGGATAGGAGATCTGTGTGCACCTCTCCATGTCCTCAGTCCCTGAGTTAGGTCCAAGCACCAAGAATTTACACAGTCTGTGCACAAAGCACTTACAAGACACTTGCACTGAGATCTGCAAGCCTTAACACATATTCTTGCACATAGATAACATTAGCACTAAGCCATCGGACTCTAGGTCTCTACCTCTTTTCTTACATCACCTAGATATCTATTTATACATTAGAAAAGGGGCCTAAGCATGGGTGAACCCATGGGCTGACATCCCATACCCATTACATAAACCCTAAACCCAAAAATCCCACAAAAGGGGGTGAGATCACACGATCTCCGCTTCGTCTGGGCACTTTGTCTTCAACCAACCTGTCGAAGTCCCAAAATTGGTCAAACACGACCAAGGTTATCCAAAACTTGGTCAAGGGCCAACAGGCCCCCAACACTCACCTGTGAATCATCCTGAGTCACTCTGATCTAGGAAATTCCATTTCGAAGGCCTCGATCTTGGCTCGAGCTTCCTCGACCTGTTTCTTCTCCAGAGCCTCCTGCTCAGTGACCTCCTGAATGACTTTCTTGGTGACAGGTCCTTCCAAGAATTGTTCCACTGTGGTGACTACTTGTTTCAGATGTGCACCTTGTCCCTCGATCTCCTAAAAAAGTGTGTAGTCTTCATCATGTACTAACTAGATTCTCTAGGTCACTTCCATGACTTTACTCTAGATGGCATGGACCTGCTACTTAACTGTGCATTGTTCATGTGACCTTTTCATCTTCTCGATTGCTGAAAATAGTTTCAGCTACACTTGCACTGTCGATGCTTGTTTCTTTTCCTCCTGGAGTTGTTCTTCTAATGTTCTTAGTTCTAAGTCCCCTAAAAGGAACTCATAGGTCTTCACACTTTGGTTACTAAGTTTCTTTCATTCTAACACCAATGCCTTGATTATTTCAACTGCACTCTGGGCAGTTTATTCCCTTTGATCTCGTACTTCCTGCAGAGTGCTCAACACTATTTTCAATTATAGTTCTTCTACTCTTGCTTGGAACTGTTGAATGGCTTCAGTGAGATTCTCCACTTGGATCTCAGCTATCTCTTCTTCCATATGTGTAAGGATTGGCACAGAGCGAAGTGCTCTAGTGACTTCTTCTTTAACTCCCATTTGCTATGCGAGCAACTGTTCTTTTTCTTTTTGGAGTTGTTATCTATCCTTTACAAACTTCGCCTGGAGGTCATCTTTCTCTTACTGCACAACCCAATGTTTCTCTAGGGCTTCCTCCTTTTCTTGCTTCAGAGCCTCTGTGGCTTGTTTGTTTTCCTCCTTTCCTCGATGAAGGCAAGCCTTTGTTTCATATACTAATATGCGTAGTTCGATAGGCTCATCTCCTAATGTTGTACCTTCTGATGATGATGGTGCAGTAGACACTACGCGGCTCGAATAGAGGGCTTGTTGTACCCCTTTCAACTCAACCTCGATTATGTCATACATTGTCTCATGTTTGTATTTGTTTCACTACAAAATGTCTTTTGAGGTTTTGATATAGCTACGATGATGAGGTTAATATCATCCACCATAAGTACAGTCTGTAATTGAGGATCATTGGCTCGTGACTTCTTCTGCACTGAGCGTTTCTTTGGAGAAACCTTTCTTTTCTTAGACATCTCAGCCTCTATAAGGGGATCTTTTAGTGGTGTTACTTCACCCTATTCCTTCTTGTCTTCTTACCCTTCTTGGTTTACTTCGTCACCTTCTCCTCCTCCAGGTGAATCGAGCGTAGTTTCCTCTGATGCATTGTTTAGTTCCTGCACCTCTTCCTTATTTTTCTTCTTCATGTTGTTGGGTCCATCATACTCTTATTGAATGAATACAAGACTTACAATGAGGTCAGGGTCAGAGAGCTCTATCTGCTCAACTGGTACAAGGAATTATGTAGGTCATTCCTTGGTTATTTCCTCCATATCTTCCTCGGTGAGTTTGTAATAGAATTGGAGCTCTTCTTTGGGTTCGTCCCCGCGTGTAGTGATGTAAATGAAGTGTCTGTCTGGGTGGAACTTTGCTATTGGCCTGAACCTATGGAGTGTATTCAGCGTCATGTGAGGGAAGGAATCAATGGCCCTCTTCAACTACAAGTAATAGGTTTGGAACACCGCATTTCACTTCCATTGCTTTACCATGTTGCTTGAGTACCACAAGGTGGTAAAACTCATGGCTAGTGATTCGAGTGGCTCAAATTCATGGAAGGTCACTCCCTCTGGCATCTCCCATGTGACAAAGGCAACAAGAGTCAGCAACCAGCTGAAGTGAAACTCGTAGCCCTAGTCCTGTGCTTCTCGACAATCCTTCTCCAATTGGTTGACGAGGTAGCTTGCCCAGTTCATCTACATCCCTTCAATGCATTTTCTTGTGATGTCGATGATGAACCCCGTGACTTGCGTTGTTCCATTCTTCTTGACACACTTCCGTTCTATTAGCTAACAAGCTAGGCACACTGTTCCATTTTGAATGGAGGCTACCTTGTAGCCTCACTTCCCTTTCTCTACATCGTCGTAGGTGTCCTTTATTCACTGGGCTAGGGTGTGATCTGCAGCCTTCCTTGGGTAAAAATCCTGAGGGTCCGGTGCTTGCATGATCAATCCAGTGATCGGGTGGATCAACGTCATATCTATAGTGATGTGCCTATCCAAACACAGGTACCCACCATGGAAGCACGATAGGAGGAGTTTAATGCACGCGTTAACCTCCTAATTTCTGTCAAAGTGTGGTATCTTCATCACATTAAGGATTTTTGATCTCGTGATGTACATGGTCCATGGTTGGGGGACTATCTTCAGCTTCTTCCCCATTGTATTTTTCAAGTACTTATGTGGTGTGAGCATTCCATAATTCTTGCGGTTTCCTAAGTTGAAATCATTTATTTGAGCATCAGAATCTATCCCAACTATGGTCCAACTATGTGTATCCCCTTCGAGAGGTACGCAGTGATCAGTGTATAGTCGAAATATCTCAGAACTTTGTTAGGAATAACTACACTAGCTAGGGGCGGGATGTAGTCGGGAAGGACTGAAGATATGAGCTTCACATTTTCCAAGTCGTCGCGAGGCTTGCTTCATTTCTCTGTTGCAATTTGGGAGGGCCCAGATTGACGTGCAATCAATGGGGATTCTTGCAATCCTCTTGTCAACGAAGCTTGTATGCATGTGGGCATGACCTTTTCATCCATAAGGTCTATTAAGATCTCCTCCACAAACTTCTCTATTGCATTGCGTTCACTTGACATACACACTCGAGATCGAATATCTCTATTGGCATGTTTTCAGACAGAGGTAGAGTATGTGTGTTTTTTCATTGATGGAAAATATCAGCACGTTCAGTAGAGAGATGATGAAATGGCAATGTAAATATGAACAGTGAGGAGAAACAGGGATCATTGGATCACCCATCCCGAATTCTCGATGACCGTCAGATATGAATACCGATAGGAGGAATGCGCAAAAGAGGAGAACAAATCTCAGACGTTGGATCTGAGCATGAGGACTAACCATCGTTGGAACCAGAAGAAGGAGCATGATATTTAAGTACAAGATGAAGCGAGCTTACAAAGTCCCAAAATTAGGAGGGTCGTCCATTGTTGAGGAGTACACATGGTGAGGGCTTAACAATTCGCTAACTAGAAAGTTAAAGGAAGGAAGTGCTCCAACCTTCCAACTCGCGATATGCGAAATCGCAATAAGATCTGGATCGTTGATCGAAGAGGGACATGTGGCGATAGATCAGAGCACGACAAAGGTTCTATTTTAGAGTTTTGGATATCGGGAGTTGGAGGATTCAAGGAAGCAACTCACGGCAGTAACCAGTGATATGCGAGATCACGAAAAAATATGGATCGTTGAATCATCAAGATTGTGGACCATTGATCTAAATCCATTTCTGAGTTTCGGATACTGGGAGTTTGAGGTTTCAAGGACACTCACAACAAGAATGCTGAAATGTGAAATCACAAAGCACCTTTTGGACCAGCCTATGGTCACCGTCGGTGGTCACATAAGGGGAAGGAGCTAGTGGAGCTAAGCTCCATTTCGGTGATCGCAACATGAAGAGTCGAGACTCTTCACCACAGGATTCCTGAATTTGTGAACTACGAAGCGCTTTGTGGATAAGCACCAGGTCACCGCCAGTGGTCATGTGAGAGGGAGGAGCTAGCAGAGCTAAGCCCCTTTTCGGATATCGCAACATGAAGAGTCAAGAATCTTCGCCTTTGGATTGTCAAAATGTGAAATGTGAAAATGCCTTTGTGTGTAGATTGTGGTCACCGTCAGTGATCATATGAGAAGGTGGAGCTAGCGGAGCTAAGCTCTTTCTCGGCGATCACAACTTGGAGTGTCGAGACCCTTTGACATAGGATCAACGAAATGTGAAATGTGAAATTCATTCTGATTAGGCTCGTAGGCATATGGAGTAGGCGTGAGACCCATCATTGGTAATCCAACAGTGCAGGTTAATCAGGAATATGATCGGAGGGCTATTGTTGCACTTCACATATTAGTTGATCAGGTGCGATTCAGTTAGAAAAATTGAATCATGGTTCTTGATTGGTTGGTGATTCAGTTGCTGAGACGTTTTTGTCTTTGCCCAAGGATATTTGAGGTGTAACTGATGAGGCTGGTGAGTATAAAAGGAGAGATGCAGTGACGGTGTAAGGTTGATTGTTCTAACAGAAACAATGAGATGAATTGTATAAAGGGTAAAATGAAAGAATATAGAGCATGAGATAAAACTCAAAGATGAGTAACAGTCGCCAAACATACAAAAGCAAGAGAAGAATACTAGAATAGCATGTAGTTGAGCAGAACTGCAGAACAGTTTTTGAACCAGAGAAGAATTGCAGAGCAATGAAGAAGGGGTAAGAATTGAAATACCTGTATTGTTTGTTTGTCAATCAATTATGCATAATCAGGGAGGAAGGGTGGTGCTAGGGAGGATTGTGGTCCTTTGATATTAAAGTTGGTGCTTGAATATTGGAAGTTGTATCTTCCATATAGTTGTTGCTAGAAAAATAGGGTGGCAGGGCGGTGCTCAGGAAAACACAGAGTTTTATGTATACAAGTTGGTTCTTGTATAAATCCAGTTGGTGCTAGAATATTTAGGGAGTTGTTGCTTCCTTCTAGTGGGTGCTAGAGAAACGAAATATTTGGTGTTGTCAACAAGTTGGAGCTTGTAAAATAGAGGTAGTAGCCTCACTTTGAGTTGGTGATCAAACATAGATGATGTACAGAAGTTAAAAGACTACCTATCATTTCAAAGAAGAAGAGGTTTTCTCCCTTTATGGGTTTCCTCGTGAAAATTTGTCTCTGTGTATATCTTATGTGTGATTGATACTCATTATTTATGTTGTTCATATGATATATAATATTGATGGTCACTTGATGAAATATTAAAAATGTATTAATAGACTTAAAATTGTTTAATCACAGTAACAACTGATTCACCCCCCCTCTCAGTTGTCTTAGTAATTTCAACGATCGGTATAAAAGCATGTTCCTTTTATTTAAAGGTAGATTTGTAAACTTAAACATGTCAAGTCATGAAGGGACTTCAGCCAGTAAGCCTCCTCTGTTTGATGGAACAAAATTTTCCTTTTGGAAGGTTAGAATGAGAACATATCTAATGGCCTTAGGTGCCAATGTTTGGGATGTAGTAGAGACTGGATATACAAAGCCTGTTGTGTTGGCTTCCAAGGATGATAAGTTAGAATTTAGATTTAATGCTAAGGGAATGAATGCTATCTTGAATGGACTTGTTGAAGCTGTGTTTGTAAAGGTGATGCATCTTGAAACTGCTAAAGCTATGTGGGATAAACTTATTAATAGTTATGAAGGAAATGAGAAAGTAAAAGATGCCAAACTCCAAACATATAGGTTGAAGTTTGAACAACTAAAGATGAATGAAGATGAAACAGTTAGCAAGTATTTTTTATGAGTTGAAGAACTTGTGAATGCCATGAAGGGTCTTGGTGAGAAGATTGAAGAATCGTTTCTAGTTCAAAATATTCAAAGATCTCTCCTTGATAAATTTAATCCAAAAGTCTTTGCAATAGAAGAACTAAATGATCCTAAAACTCTGTCCATTGATCAACTCCTAGGAACTCTAACTGCATATGAAATGAGAATCAAAAAAGATAAATCTATTACTAGAGAAGCATCTTTTAAAGTAGACAAGAATACCGATTTAGATTTAGATGATATTGAGGAAAAATTTGTGAGAAGGTTAAATAAAGGATCAGGAAAACATCAAGACAAGCTTCCCTTCAAATGTTTTAATTGTGGTAAGATAGGTCATTTTGCATCTAAGTGTCCCCACCAGAAAAAGGACCAGAACTGTGATGATGAAAAGAAGTACAGACTCAAGAAATATAGTAAAAGGAAAAGTTTGTGTGCAAACAATGACAATTCCTCAGAAGACATAGATAGTGATTCATCATGTGAAAACAAAGTGAATGATTTTATGCTTATGGATATGGGAG
>ML794640.1:23527-49610 GCA_009831015.1 Picea engelmannii
GAGTCTGGTAAGCCATTATTGAACATTATATCACTGTAATGAGTTTCAGTAGAAAAGATTTATAAAATAGGGTGGTAGGGAGGTGCTAGGGAGGACTGTTGTCCTCAGGGGTTCAAGTGGGTGCTTGAACACAGGGATTTGTATCTTCCTTCTAGTTGACGCTAGAGAAACCAGGGAGTTGTAGCTTCCTTCTAGTTGGTGCTAGAGAAACCAGGGAGTTGGTGCTTCCTTCTAGTGGGTGCTAGAGAAAACAGAGAGTTGGTGCTCTCAGCAAGTAGCAGCTTGCAAAACTAAGGTTGTAGCCTCATTATGAGTTGGTGCTCATATGTATGATAATGTAAAGAATGTAACTATTACTTATCATATAAACAAAAAGAGGTTTTTACCCTATATGGGTTTCCTTGGGTGTTAGCGACATTTCCTGTAAGGTGGGTTAGAATGAAAAGGAGTGGGTTAAAAACCCACTTACCCTAATTACAGGACTCAAAATGTGCCTGTTGTAAGTGACAAGAAAATATGGACGACAGGTGTCTGCACGCCCAGATCAACGGCGTACATGGAATTCTGGAGCCCCCTCGCCTTTATACCTTTAAGCGGAGGGGGGGGGGCGGTCCGGAATCAGGGGCGCATCTCTCCGACGGCTGGTATTGGAGCGCCCAGATCCACGACGCGCGAGGCGATTCCGGACCCCCCTTGCCTTTCTACCTTCCAGCAGAGGGGGGGGGGTCTGGAATCTATGACGCATCTCTCTAATGGTTAAGATCTTAGCGCCCGGATCAACGATGCATAGGCAATCCAGACATCCTCTGTCTTTCTGCGTTTAATCAACGTGGGGCCCCCTTTCTTGTCATGCCATCTTTTCATCTTTTCCCCACCTGTCCATGCGATGAGACTCGCTCCCTTTAGCCCTCCCTCATCCTCCGACATTTATCCATCACTCCTCTTCTGGTCCGTGTGGTCCTTTCCCCATCTCATCATCCACTCACCACCTGCCATGCGTCCCACTTCCTTCCATGTCAACCTCCCACTAAAATGTGCCCATTAAATCTCATCTCCTGCCCCCCTCCTCTTATTTCCTTCCACCATGTGTCTTCCCCTGTAACCTCTCTCACACCTCATCACTTCATGCCTAGACCTCATAGTTTTGGTGCCACCACTCCCTTCATGCGCCCCATCCTTCACACTGGCCTCCACGCCTATTCATCAGGATGTTCAGCTAATCCAGGTGGCAGCACAAAGGTCTTCCACGTCCCAAAGGTGTCGAGTTGGCCGGGCCATCCTCAATCCCAATGAAGAAGTTATTAAGGTTGTTGGTGGTGGTTAGACATCGCCTCTGCCATAATGGGAAAGTTCGGCAACAAATTAAAGGCACATCGATTTTCCCACGAAACTATTAGGAATTTGATTGCGTCTGCCATAGGTGCATGATTATTCAGAGACTGCAGCTGCAGATTGTTAGAAGCCATGCAGACGCAATGTGTTTAATGCAACGTCTCGATTTTGTTGTTGTTGTTGTTTTGAATATATGTAGGCATTTTTTCCATTTTGGGGTCCATTGATGGTAGAGAAAAGCTCTCGACTATAAAGTTTTAACAACCACTCTAGTTTCCTGGTTGTGCATCTGTATTTGAGATTTCTTGTTTTATGACAAACAGTTTCCTTACTCCATCTATGTATTTGTCTCATACCAGAGAGTTCATGATCGAATGATTCGCATGAATTGTTACAGTTATGTTATGATAAAGGATTTATCGTTGCATTATCGTATTCCTTGGTCTTCTGCGTTGAATATAAGAGGATCTTTTGTTTGGATTCTTTCTTCTCCAGTCTGTTAGGAACCTGATGTTTATGACAGACCCTTGCACTCTTCTCATACAAGTCTTCCCCCTGTTCACCCTTATTACAACTCACTGTTTGGAGTCTATCTAAGACCTCACTTGCTCATGCATGCCTATCCTAGTTTCATAGTTGAGATGATATTGTTCTGAGTTTACTTCCATCTGATCATCATTTATAAACAAATCGTGACATTAAACTGATGGGTGTCAGGCTCTACTCCTGCAAGAAATCCAGGAGTGACTTCCGACGCTAACTTTTCTGGCACCGTTGCCGGGGACGAAGTTGAAGATTTTCCCTAGGAAAAACGACATTGAGCCCTTGACTCTGAAGGTGCATCAGACATCAGAACCCTTCAAGATTGCTATTGTGCACCTGGCGACTCCACTGTGGTGACTCCAAAGTTTCCACATCACTGTTTCAGCTGTGGCTACCATTAGCACACCTGAAAGCTGACGCTAAGGAGCTTTCTCAAGAAGGTTTCAGCGGCTACTTTCTCATCTTGAGAAGCTTCCTGGGGTAACAACAACGTTAAGATCTAGCCTTTCATGGTTAACAAGGACTAGGCATATTTGAAGCTATGCATCTTTCACCTGGTGACTCCATGATTCAAATATCAATTGGCGACTCCACTGGTTCGATATGGAGAAAATCCTTGCTCGCAGGTTTGCTCCTTTTAATTTTTCTGCTATTCCTGGTTTTCCTAATGTTGTCCCCTCTCCGAATGAATGGGGTGATTATTTGCCCATATTTGGAAAGCGAGAAGAGGAAAACCCTTCTCAGCACCTCAGTGAGTTTCATGAACTCATGCATCAGTGGGAGATACATCATGAGGATGTATTACTGAAAATGTTCATTTTCTCGTTAGCAGGGGATGTGCGTAGATGGTATCATTCTTTACCCCCTGCTAGCATTTCTTCACTCAGTGAATTCCATGCAGCCTTCACTGCCTATTGTCAGGAGATTTATCCCTCTGAGTTGATTTTTCATAGATGTTGTGAGGGATACTACAACAAATGTATACAAGATAGAGTTGTCTCATATGTAGGCTATGAGGATGACCCTCATGACCTGGATCAGAAATCAGTCATTTCTCCTCCCCATTCGTCTACTTCGGGCGAAGTTATGAAGCTAGTAAAATCTATCACTGCCAGACTTGATAGGTGGGTAGTTGAGCGATGTATAGAGGATTTCCCATCCTTTGAAGCAGAGGCCCTTAAAAACTCTACTAAGGGAAATTATGGAAAAATCTTTCCCACGGGTCATGTTTATGGTCATTATGAATCTGACCCATTGGAGAGCCAAGAAGAAGAAATCCTCCCAGATATGATTATGTCTGATGAATTCTGTGATGATGAGAGATGTAAGGATAGAAGAATGGGGGAAGAAGATGCTCTGAGTACACTGATAGAGCAGGCAAAATCTCTCATTGCCCATCATGCAAGGTTGGAATCTGAGGACAATAGGGAGGATTTTCCAGTCTCCAAGGTAGATGTTCTAGATGGCTCTTTCAAGGATATGATTGAAGATTTCGTAAACGCATTAACATCTTCCCCCGATGAGCTTGTTGTCTCGGATCAAAACAATGAAGAGGTAATTATGGAAGAGGATTGTTCCCTTTTCCTTCACGAGATCTCCCATGATGTGTTTACATTCGGGGTCGAAAAAGAGCAGCGGGGGATAGTTCCACTTCTGCAAGTTGGAGAAGCTTTGTTCCCCCTCGACTTTGATGATTATCTGGAAGAGGAGTAGCGGAACCCCACATCACCTTTTTCTAATCAGAACAGCTAGCCCACTTATGATAGTCACGAATCAGAGTCTGAGCTCGATATACTGGATTTCCAAGAGCAGGTCGCAGAACCTTGTCCTTTGCTCACTAAGGAAAATTATCATGAGGAAATCAGCCATCTCAGTCTTTCAAGAGACGATGAGAAGTATGAGGAAGAGCAGAATTTACCTGGGGGGGCTGTTTATGATGAATACGAATATGACTCGAGGGAGAGCCAGGAAGAGGGAAAAGAACCAGAGGAGCAGTTTTCCCTTTGTTTAGAGCCAGTCAGTGAGCAGCCACCACCTGAGATCAGCAAGCCCACTTCAGTTATTTACCCACCTGTTCTTATTAGAGATATTCAGCTGCATGTGAATAACTATGTAGCAGAAGAGGTTGTTTGTCGCCAATTTCCTGGAATTGGCCACTCATTCGATGACCCTATCAGCGAATACATGGAGTAGCATTTCCCTTATGCTTTGGAGCCGCCATATCCCATCTCAACCTCAATGTGTAAGGGGAAGTTGAAGAGTGTAACCATTATGTTGTCACAGTTACATCAACTGTTCGTGATAACTGACCGAAGGAAAGAGCTTCCCTTCAGGAAGTTACTTGATTGTCTATGGTGGAAGTCTGCTTTCACCTAGCCCCATGTAAAGTGTTTTATTAGTTTAGGATTGTATATAAATAAGCTCCTTTGAGCATGTATTTTTATTTTGTTTTTCGGCTGGTATTTTCAGGAGCAAGATGTTTTGAGCCTAACTCCATAGCCCAACAGCAAGGCACTGAATCTGCAAAAGAGTCCTTAGAGCATCACAGGGAAGACTCTATCCCCCATGGAGCCTAATGTTAGCGAAATTTCTTGTAAGGTGGGTTAGAATGCAAAGGAGTGGGTTAAAAACCCACTTACCCTAAGTACCGGACTCAAAATGCGCCTGTGGTAAGCAACAAGCAAATATGGATGGCAGGCATCTGCACGCCCAGATCAACAGCATACATGGAATTCTGGAGCCCCCTCGCCTTTCTACCTTTAAGCGGAGGGCGGGGGGGGGATCCAGAATCAGGGGCGCATCTCTTCGACGAATGTGATTGGAGCACATGGATCCATGACGCGCGAAGCGATTCCAGACCCCCCCCCACCTTTCTACCTTTAAGCAGAGGGGGGGGTCCAAAATCTAGGACGCATGTCTCCAATGGTTAAGATCTTAGCACCCAGATCAACGACGCACAGGAAATCCAGACATCCTCTGTCTTTCTGCGTTTAATCAACGTGGGGCCCCCTTTCTTGTCGTGTCATATTGTCATATTTTCCCCACCTGTCTGTGTGATGAAACTCGCTCCCTTTAGCCCTCCCTCATCTTTCGACATTTATCCATTGCTCCTCTTCTGGTCCATGTGGTCCTTTCCCCATCTCATCATCCACTCACCACCTGCCATGCATCCCGCTTCCTTCCACTTCAACCTCCCACTAAAATTTTCCCATTAAATCTCATCTCCTGCCCCCCTTCGCTTATTTCCTTCTACCATGTGTCTTCCCCTGTAACATCTCTCACACCTCATCACATCATGCATCGCCCTCATATTTTTTGCACCACCACTCCCGTCATGCGCCCCATCCTTCGCGCCAGCCTCCATGCCTATTCATCAGGTCATTCAACTAATCCAAGTGGCAGCACAAAGGGTCTTCCACGTCCCAAAGGTGACGAGTTGGTCGGGCCATCCTCAATCCCAATGAAGCAGTTATTAAGGTGGTTGGTGGTGGTTAGACATCGCCTCCGCCATAATGGGAAAGTCCAGCGATGAATTAAAGGCACATCGATTTTCCCACGGAACTGTCAGGAATTCGATTGCGTCTGCCATAGGTGAACGATCATTCAGAGACTATAGCTGCAGATTGTCAGAAGACATGCAGAGGAAATGTGTTTAATGCAACATCTCGATTTTGTTGTTGTTCTTGTTTTGAATATATGTAGGCGTTTTCGCCATTTTGGGATCCATCGATTGTAGAGAAAAGCTCCCGACTGTAAAGTTTTAACAACCACTTTGGTTTCCTGGTTGTGCATCTGTATCTGAGATTTCTTGTTTTATGACAAACAGTTTCCTTACTCCGTCTATGTCTTTGTCTCATACCAGAGAGTTCATGATCGAATGATCCGCATGAATTGTTACAGTTATGTTATGATAAAGGATTTATCATTTCATTATCGTATTCACTGGTCTTTTGCGTTGAATATAAGAGGATCTTGTGTTTGGACGCTTTCTTCTCCAGTCTGTTAGGAACCTGATGTTTATGACAGACCCTCGCACTCTTCTCATACAAGTCTTCCCCCTGCTCACCCTTATTACAACTCACTATTTGGAGTTTATTTAAGACCTCACTTGCTCATGCATGCCTGGCCTAGTTTCAGAGTTGAGACGACATCGTTCTGAGTTTACTTCCATCTGATCATCCTTTATAAACAAATTGTGACATTAAACTGATGGGTGTCGGGCTCTGCTCCTGCAAGTAATCCAGGAGTGACTTCCGACGCTAACATTGGGATATATCTATCTCTATGTTTCTCATATATGTGACTGATGTTGAATGTGCCATTGTTTATTTCCCTGCATTATTGTGATCATCATTTAGTGTTTCTGCAAAGAGTTTAAAAGAAGCGTAATTGTTTAAGCACAGTAACAACTGATTCACCCCCCCTCTCAGTTTTCCAACAGTATTTTGATCACAGATCTGTGTCCCATCTAGGTTGTATACACTTGAGTCCTACAATCCCCCTTGCCTCTACCTCGGATGAGACTTCATCTGCATCGCAGGTGTTGCCGAAAGGGCCAATAGTTAGGGTTTTGTTGGTGCATTGTTGAAGCGTTGAACCATGGGTCAGCCCCTGTGCCAACAATGTTAAATACAATATTTCTCATGTTTATTTATTTATCCCACATTCATTAAACAGAGTGATAATTCATATAATTTTAGGTATATATGTAGACAATATACCTAAGTTTTATTTATCCCACATTCGTTATACTAACAGTAATTTATATCATCTTTGTTATATATACACAGTGTTGTTTTATCTTTTTACATTGTGTAATATCTTGGGAAGTATTCATGAAAGGATTTGGAGCAAGCTACAAGGGAGAAACATCGAGAATAAATCTGAGGAGAATCTAGCATTTCAGAGGTTAGTTATTTTTTAAATTCTTACCATTACCAAAACAACAATTATAAGATCATGTTTGAATCACATAATATTTTTTCATGCAAAAATTAAAAAACCTTAAATTTTTTTAGATGTTTTCTAACTTTTTCTAAAAAAATCCCAACTTTTTAAAAAAAATTATACTTTTTTCAAAACAATTTAACAAAATCCTTAAGATTTTTTGAAAAAAAAGAAAGAAAAAAAAGTCAAATTTAGGTATAGTTTTGTAAAACAATTTAGTTTTTTATTGTTTTTTACTTAATTTTTTTTAGTTTTGGCCCATGGTGATTACTAGGCAATGCTCGGGGCTTGGTCATGGGGGATGGAGTGATGTCAGGCATCGCCCTAGACCCCCTATGGCTAAGGCACGGTCCCATGGGATTGTGCGTTAGCAGGGGAGGTCTAGGGCATCCCCCATATCCCCACGACGAAGGCACGGTCCCGACATAAGCCTAATAACTCTATGGGTAAAAAAAAATTAAATATGGGTCAACATTTTTTATTTTTTTTTTAAATTAGTTCTTATAGTCAATGCTTTTTTTTAGTTTATTATAATGTAAAACGCCTGGTTTTTTTTATCTTATAGGGAAAATGGTAAGAAAAAGATTATCTATGAATATGTGTGGATCACAACCTGTAATAATGGAATCCAAAATTGCAACAGGAACCTCCATGAATGTTAGGAAACAAAATTATAGCATAACAACTGAGCTATCAAGGGAAATGAAGAATGGTAGAGAGTGGAAATTTATGGAAAATGAAAACAAAATGGAATATTCTTGGTTTGTTAAAGACAAGCAAGGAAACAATGGAGATCATATATATTTGTATTGTGTTGAATTAGAATATGTGCAAGGAAATTATCAAGAACTTGGCTTCTTACAAGATATATGTTTGGTGCCAACCACATATATTGTTTATGCACTTGTCAAACAAGACAAAACTTATATCAAGTTTAGATACTGTTTCAAATTGAGCAATTATAACAAGAATAAACGTTTTTTCAGAATTATGTGCATCCATCGTTGATGACATTAAGAAAGACAATGTAAGTTTTTAATTTTTATTTTTGTGTAATTTATTATTTTTAGTATCATGGTAATGTTTTAATTTATTTAACATGAAAATGTTATATTTTATTTTTGCATCATTTTGTTGAACGAATTTCACATATGTTAGTGTGGATGTGTTCTACAGAGAATATGGTTGTCATCAATGCTTTTCATATTGAAAAGACACATGAAGGAAGGAAAAAGAAATAGAAAGTAACGGAGGTTGAACCTGCAAAAGTAGACATAGAATAACTGTAACGTCCCCGGCCATCAACCCACTTTCCAAGCAACACTACTACGTAGAAACATTCTCATACTTATATAGTATGCATTTAAATGAATTTAAATGTCTTAACATAGTAAACATATAATTACTGCTAACATACAAAATTAATGGAATCAACAATAAATATCATCGCAGTGGAATACATGATAATATTTCAAGCATCACAGACAAGAATTTTAATTGAAATTAAACACATGAATATACTTATCTTTGAAACTGTAGTAGCTCCACCAACTACGTGCATAATTTCCATGAACCTCCCATCCTTAGACCTCACTGCTCATCACTCTCAATAGTGGGTCACCTATGAGTTGGGACTAAGCTCCACACAAGGTAACGAAATGCTAGACTAGGCTGAGGTTATAGGAAAACTACACAAAGCAATCGAAAGGATTCTCCCCAGGAGCCTTCTTACGCCCACTACTCACGGATTCTCATTCCCCACATGCCTATTATGCCTGAGAGTATACACCTTTATAAGCACAGTCCATCGGTGCTTCACCTCCCTTGTGGGCCTCAACAACAGATTGAATTAGAAATTATCATAGC
Source organism: Picea engelmannii (assembly GCA_009831015.1). Taxonomy (NCBI): domain Eukaryota; kingdom Viridiplantae; phylum Streptophyta; class Pinopsida; order Pinales; family Pinaceae; genus Picea; species Picea engelmannii. Next base: position 32,216 of record ML794640.1, read on the forward strand.
TTCGTAGCTAGTGTTGGACTCTCTCTGGAAGAAACCCACTCCCCAACAGACTCCCTCACCTGGAGAGAGTTTCTCACAGGCCTGACTTCATGTCTCTTCTACCACAGGCATGAAAACCTAGTTCTTCCACTAGTTCCCAATTCAATTTCCACAATTTCAAGATAGCATCAACAACATCAGCGTTTGATCCACTCACAGGTGACAACAACAACAATAGCTTTCGGCTAACGCATAGGTGAAAACAACAATAGGAAAATAGGGTGTGTAAACAGGAAATGACAATCAGGCCACTAAAACATAGAACGGTTCAGGTAACACCCGTTTGTAGGATGCGTGACAAGCAATTCACGTAGAGGTTGAACAAAGAATCAACAATTTGGACAAAGGTGTATCAGTTTCTCAAGAAAACATCACAAGATTCATCTTTTAGAGCTCCGTGAGGCGTACAAAAATTAGACACAGAGATCCCTCAGTTCAAATAGCTGACGACATAATGGAGAACCAACCCCCATCCCAGCTCAATTCTTTGGTTAAATTTCATGTGCCTAGGCCGACACATAACACCCATGAGGCTGCATGTGCTCCATCAACATGTGTTCCCTCTTGCACACATTCCCCCTTCCAGGAACTTAGGATAAAGACATACCTTTCACATAAATTTTGGAATAATAATAAAGTATTATTCCTAAGGACTTAACCCCTTAAGCTTAGCCCCTAGGCTCAACACTTAGCCTCTCTTTCCAACCTTTCAACCCCTTTTCCTTTACCCACCTTGTGGAAGCTTAGTCCCCCATCTCTCTTTATTCTTGGTCGGTCTGCACGCAACGATGTTTATATTTTTATTAATACTCTGCATATTACATATACAAAAACATGCTCCTGGCCTTTGACACTTAGGCTCTCCAGCCTAATAAACAAATAATCCCACCAACTTATCAATACTTGGCTCACCAGCCTACAAAAAATGATTTAAAGTTCATGAAAATGATTACAATAGGGCTTTTCATTGGGGATATTACAATCCCCTCCCCTTATTTTTGCACCGTCCTCAGTGCAACTTTTACACAACATCAGCAAGATTTCCAAAATCTTCAAAAAGATGTGGGTATTCTACCCGCATAGCATCTTCATGCTTCCATGTCGCATCCTCAGGAACGTACCAGATCCACTGGACCTTTACAATCCCTATGGATCGATTCTGGAGTTTTTTTATTTTCCGGTCCAATGTGCGCACAAGATGCACTTGCAAGACACCTTCTTGTTCCACCTGAATCGCATTCCAATCAATTACATGATTAGCATCAGGTATATATTTCTTAAGCAATGAAACATGAAACACATTATGTACATTCATGGATGTAGGTAATGCAAGCATATATGCATCTGGCCCAATCCTTTCTAGGATTTCAAATGGCCCACAAAATCTAGTTGCCAACTTGGCGCAGTTTCCCAACTTCAGGGAACTTCTATTGGATTTTACTTTTAGGAAAACATGATCACCCACTTTGAACTCTCTGTGGATTCTGTTCTTATCAGCATAAATTTTATGCCTGTCTTGGGCAACCTTTAAATTCTGCTTAATTTTTAGCATTTGTTCTTCCATTTCCTTGAGCAACTCTAGCCAAAATACTGACCTATCAGTTGGATTATCCCAGCTTATTGGAGTATTTCACTTTCTTCCATAAAGTGCTTCAAATGGGCTCACCTTCGAGGATGCTTGATACCCATTGTTTTATGTGAATTCTACCAAATGTAGGTAGTATTCCCATTTCTATGGTTTTTCCATCACATACATCCTTAGTATGTCTTCTATTACTCTATTCACCTTCTTTGTCTACCCATCAGACTCAGGATGATAGGTTGTACTAAAGTTCAGATTCGTTCTGAACACCTTGAATAACCCCTTCCAGAAATTTGAGGTAAATTTTGGGTCTCTGTCATACACAATTGTCTTAGGGATTCTGTGCAATCGTGCTACTTCCCTCACAAAGATGTCGACAACATCCGTTGCCTTGTGAGTAGTCTTTAATGAAATGAAATGGGCAGCTTTCATAAGCTTGTCCACCACCACCATAATTGAATCATGCTTCTTGCTTGTTCTAGGAAATCCTGTGATGAAGTCCATTGTCACTACCTCCCACTTCCACTTAGGAATGGGTAAGGGTTCCAACAACCCTGCTGGGTGTCTATTCTCATCTTTAACCTTCTGGCACTCCATACATCTGGTGATGTTTTCAACAATATCCTTCTTCATACCCAGCCAGAAATAATGGCTCTTGACTGCTGCCATGCTTTTCTGATATCCAAGGTGCCCTACATAAGGCACATTATGTATTTCATGAAAAATCATACGTTTCAAGTCCTGAACATTAGGTATATAAATTTTGTTCTTGTACATAAGTGTTCCATATGTTTCCAATTTATATTTTTCCACTTTATGTGGCATCTTGCCTTGTTGTAGCTTTGCTACTAGCTCCATGTACTTCAAATCTGCATTTGTAGCTTCCAAAATTCTTACCTTTATATCAGTTTGGTACATGCTAATGGTTGTAGCATGTAACTCGTGTACTCTTTTGCTGAGTGCATCAACCACTTTACTCTCCTTCTCCTTGATATGCTTGATATCAAAATTGTACTCACAGAGAAACTCCAACCACCTACTCTACCTAGCGTTCAAGTTTGGCTAATCGAACAAATACTTCAAACCGTTATGGTATGTTCTCAGTTCAAACCTCCTTCCCATGAGGTAATGCCTCCACTTCTTTAGAGCATGTACTATGGATGCCAAGTCCAAATCACGAGTGGCATAGTTCCTTGCATGATCTTTCAACTTTCTGGATTCATAACAAAATATGAATCCATTCTGACTGAGGACTCCTCCCAGTCCTTCTTTGCGTGCATCAATGCATACCATGAAATCTTCGTTTGGATCTGCAATCCTCAATATTGGAGCACTGGTTAACACTTTCTTCAATTGTTGAAAGCTTTTCTCACAATCCTCTGTCCACTGAAAGTTCTTCTCCTTTCTTTGCAATAAAGTGACAGGGTGAGATATCCTCAAGAACCATGCAATAAACCTTTTGTAATAACCAGCTAAACCCATGAAAAATCTAACTTTTGTCACATTCTTTGGCGCTGACCATCCTCTAATGGCCTCAATCTTCTCAAGATCTACAACTATCCCATCCTTCGAAATAATATTCCCCAAGTAATGGATATGTTTTTGATAAAATGAGCACTTGATCAGCTTGGCATACAATTAGTGCTCTCTTAGCACCTGCAACACCATCCTCATATGTTTTTTATTCTCTTCCTCTAAATTGGAATACACCAGGATGTCATCCAAGAATACTATGACAAACTTGTCTAGATAGTCCTTGAATACACCATTCATTAAACACATAAAAACAGCCAGTGCGTTCGACAACCCAAATGGCACCATTATAAATTCATAGTGACCATACCTTGTTCTAAAGGTGGTCTTGCTGATGTCTTCATCCTTTATCCTTACCTGGTGATATCCTGACCTGAGGTCTATATTCGAAAATATCTTCACATCCTTCAACTGATCAAATACATCATCAATCCTTGGCAGAGGATATTTGTTCTTTACAGTTACTTTGTTTAATTGTCTGAAATCGATACACAATCTCAACGTCCCATCCTTCTTCTTCAAAACCAGGACCGGGGCACCCCAAGGTGACACACTTTGGCATATAGACCCCTTCTTCATAAGTTCTTCAAGCTGTAATTGTAGCTCATTCAGCTCTAACGTACTCATTTTGTAAGGAGATTTTGACACTGAAGCTACTCCAGGCATCAAGTTTATAGAGAAATCAATATCTCTCTTCAAGGGTAGTCCTACTACCTCCTAGAATACATCTTCAAAATATTTTAGTACCGCATGATCTCCAATCTTTGAGACCTCATCCTTAGATGCTTCCTCCACATGGGCTGCAAATAATTGACAGCGTTTTCTGTAGCACTTCTTCAATTGCATTGTTGAGATTTCTCTGATAGAAACACCATTGGGAATTCCTTGGACTATTATCCATTTCTCTTCCTCATCCAGGAAAGTGGATGCCTTATTACGACAGTCCAAGATGGCATGGTGCTAGTCCAACCAATCCATCCCAATTAGATAGCCATAAGAACCTAAAGGTAGAACATTCAATTCATCCTTTATGCTCAATCCATTCATGTCCACAGGACAAGACTTAACCAACTCAGTGAATTTTCTCTTGGTTCCTATAGCCATCTGCACTAACCAAGACTTTCATGTTGGATTCTCGACAAATGCAAAATTTCCACCACTCTAGGATCTATATAACTATGGCTAGCCCTTGAATCAATTAAAATAGTAAATGGTTGGTTGTTAATCATACCTTCTACTTCAATCATGTGCGATTGAAATTCAACTTGCTTGTTTTCCAAGGCTCCATAGATCCTTGGCATTCTACTACTCAGGTCCTCCACTGTTTCATCTTGCTGAACATTATGGATAGCTCTCACTTTTCCATTTTTGTAGGGACAATATCTATACTTGTAGTTTCCCTGACAGCCCCAACACTGAATGGGCGTCTGTCTTGGCCTTTGTTCCCCCACTTCATCCATTCTTGGCTCTCTAAATGATGGTTGTCCTTGAGGACTATTTATGAAAAAGGGAGGTTTGTTTCCCTTCTGCTTCTGCTCTTTCTTAAACTTCTTCTAGTCATCTCGAGCCTTCCGAAAGGTAGGATTTTCTCTTTCCTGTTCATATAAGAATTTCTCTCTTCTTATCATTTCTTCCATGGTCTTAGGGTCATCATACTGGATCTTGTCCCCAATGAAAGATGGAAGTTCAATCAAATACCTTTGACTCTTGACAGTTTCCTCTTTGATGAAAGGAACATACTTCAACAATTCCAAAAACTTACGTTCATACTCATCAATGGTCATGCTGCCTAGCTTGAGTTCAAATAAATCTTTCATATTTCTATTATAATATCTCTTATTCAAATAATTCTTCTCGAAATACCTCTTGAATTCCTTCCAAGTGATATATTTCTCTCTAATGTGTTGCACCTACACAAGTTGATCCCACCACATGGATTCTTTCCCTTTCAATCGATACATCACATTCTTCCTTCCACATGTGAGGAATAATTTTGTAGTTGGAAGTATTTCCTCATACTGAGAAACCGTATTTCGGCATCTTCCTCCTTCTGATGTTCTCCATCAAATGTAGGAGGCTTAATCTTGTTCATCTCTCCCTTCAATTCATCCACTCCAGATTTGTTTTTCTTTCTGGTAGGAGATGGGCTTGAACTACTATGTGTCCTTCTCTTGGAGAAAACTTGGGAGTGATGATGGTGTCTACCCACACTCCTTGACCTTATTCCCTCAGGAGTTTGGTGACTCTCTGTTTTTCTTGAGTCACTCTCCTTATCCAACTTCTTTTCTATTCTCTCCAAACTCTTTAACAACTTTATGTTGAATTCTCCTTGTTTTCCTGAGATTTTCTGAGCTTTCTACTATCTGCTCGGTGAGTTTGGGCATCTTTTTGCAATCCTTCAATGATCTTCCTTATGTTTCCTTCCTTATCTATCTCTTCTCCATGTCCATTGGAGTTCGATACTTCAACTCTCAAATGAACATCCATTCCCTTTTCTTCATTCTTAGAGCTTGAAGAAGATCGTGCCCTTTCCATTTATTTTGCACTCAATGGAAATTCTATTCGGTTCTGGTGCTCGTTAAAAGTTTGCAAACACAACGTGCAGACAACCGGAATTGTCAAGTCATTATTCCTTAACAAATACCACAACATTGATCAACAACTTCATTAAATAAAATGTTCAGTTTCCATGAATTTTTTCAAGCTCTGCTTAGTTCTGTAGTGCACTCAGTCCTTAGCCCTTTTCTCATAGTTTCCAAACCCACTCGACGATGGTTCATGACCAAGCGCTAGATCTCAAGTTCCTCTAATTGAAACTTTGGGGTTTCAGGTTTTGGGATTTTGGTCTTGGAGACTCTCACACTCGCTTCCCTCTCCAACTCCCGACTTCCAAAATTCCAACATTTCTAGCCACCGGGCCCACAACACAACAGTCACCAACCAAGGTGGTGACAATTGTTGCTCTTAAGAAGGTCCATGTTACCCTAGGCAACGCCCTCCATCCCCACTGCATATACTTTTTCCTTCAGGGCCCATTGGAAGGTGGCACACTTCCCATGGGTCCACACCCATCCAAGTGACGTCGACCTGACCCACTACTTCAACTCTTCAGGATTTCACGATTTTGGGCTTCGGGAGTTTGTGAATCAACATATCCCACTTCTCCTGATAGCCAAACTCCCAAAATTACCATCTGCTCTTCTGCTCAATCCAACGATCGAGATATTTTTCCCAGATCTATGGTGTAGATCTTCTTGGGACTTCAGATTTTTGGGTTTCGGGGGTTTGTGCCTCAGAACACCCTGCTTTTCCTGACAAGAAAATTCCCAAAAGGATTCTCAGATATCCTCCCTGCACCTTCTCCAGATCTGATGGCCATAAAGGGCTCTCCTTTTTCCAAACAAATCCTATGGCTCCAACACCCCAAGTGTTGAGTTCTCTCTCTCTCTCTGTGTGTGGTTAAATGCCACTCCCAGCTATAGTTTTATTTCACCACTGCTCCTCCTAAGATTCACACACGTCCAAGTAACCCCTTGATACTCATAAACATTCTAAGGTTTGAAATTAGTCCTCCACACACAATTTCCTCTCGAAACCTTGGGTCCAAAGACTACTTATTCAACCCATCTAGGCTCAGCATTGTAACCTTGTGATTTGATACCATATTTTAAAGTCCCCAGTTGTCAACCCACTTGCTGGGAAACACTACTATGCAGAAAAATTATCATACTTATATAGTATGCATTTAAATGAAGTTAAATGGCTTAACAAAATAAAAATATTTTTACTGCTAACATACAGGGAAAATGCACATTGCAATCAAAAGGATTCTCCCAGGAGCCTTCTTACACCCACTAATCACAGACTCTCATTCCCCACATGTCTGTTCTTCCCGAGAGTATACACCTTCACAAGCATAGTCCATCGATGCTTCACCTCCCCTCTGGGCATCGACAATAGGCCAGATCAGGAATTCTCAGAGCTCTGTAGCTGGTGTTGGAATCTCTCTAGAAGAAACCCACTCCCCAACAGACTCCCTCACCTGGAGAGAGTTGCTCACAGACCTTCCTGCCTGTCTCTTCTACCATGGGCCTAACAACCCGGTTCTTCCACCGGTTCCCAATTCAATTTCCACAAGTTCAATATAGTATCAACAACATTGACGTTTGGTCCACTCACAGGTGATAGCAGCAACAACAACTTTCGGCTAACTCACAGGTGACAACAACAATAGGAAAATGGGGTGTGTAAACAAGAAACAAAAATCAGGCCACTAAAACACAACACGGTTCAGGTAACACCCATTTGCAGGATGCATGACAAGAAATTCACACAGAGGTTGAACAAAGACTCAACAGTTTGGACAAAGGTGTATCGGTTTCTCAAGAAAACATCACAAGCTTCCATTTTCAGAGTTGTGTGAGGCTTACAAAACTCAGATGTAGAGATCCCTCGGCTCAGATATCCGACGAAAGAATGGAGAACCAACCCCCATCCCAACTCAATTATTTGGTTAAATTGCATGTGCATGGGCCAACACATGTCACCCATGAGGTTACATGTGCTCCATTATCATGTGTTCCCTCTTGCACACGTTCCCCCTTCTAGGAACTTAGGATAAAGACATACATTTCACATAAATTTTGGAATAATAATAAATTATTATTCCTAAGGAATTAAGCCCTTAATCTTAGCCCCTAGGCTCAACACTTAGCCTCTCTTTCCAACCTTTCAGCCCCTTTTCCCTTACCCACCTTGTGGAATCTTAGTCCCCCATCTCTCTTTCTCCGTGTTCGGTTTGCACACAACGATGTTTATATTTTTATTAATGTTATGCTTATTACATATACAAAAACAGTCTCCTAGCCTTTGACACTTAGCCTCTCCAACCTAATAAACACATAAGCCTACTATGTTATCAATACTTGGATCACCAGCCTAAAAAACATGATTTATAATTCATAAACATGATTACAATAGGGCTCGTCCTTTGGGATATTACCATAACATGAAAGAAGAAAGAAAAATCCTCATTATAGAAAGCCTAAAAGGGTTACATTTGAAAATGGGGAAATTCCAAATGAATATTTTGTTTAGATTAGTCCCAATGAGGTTATCACTAAACATGATTACAACAGGGCTCGTCCTTTGGGATATTACCATAACATGAAAGAAGAAAGAAAAATCCTCATTATAGAAAGCCTAAAAGGGTTACATTTGAAAATGAGGAAATTCCAAATGAATATTTTGTTTAGATTAGTCCCARTGAGGTTATCACTAAACATGATTACAACAGGGCTCGTCCTTTAGGATATTACCATAACATGAAAGAAGAAAGAAAAATCCTCATTATCGAAAGCCTAAAAGGGTTACATTTGAAAATGAGGAAATTCCAAATGAATATTTTGTTTAGATTAGTCCCAGTGAGGTTATCACTCCTTCTCAAAAAAAGAATAAACAAGATAAATGSAAAAGAGCGATGGYTGATGATGAGTCCATTCCTATTTCTTATGAAGAAATAGTTGATTTAGATGAAACACATTTAAATCATAAGACAAAGAAAACAAGTGTTGATGATGTTCAAKAAGCCATCGTTAGCTGAGAGTATTATAGTGAAATTCCTAAAGGTAGTAGAGAAATAATAACACTAGGTGTTGATCTAGAGGATGGTATTAGGAAAACAACACAAAATGCCATTCAAAATAGAATGAGGATGACGAACTTAGTTGATTATGACCACGGATTTCAAGTGAATGTGAAACAACTTTATAAACCCACAGAAGGGAAAGAAAAATATCAAATTAGAAAACCACGTCACTTGCATATTCACAATTTGAAAGCATTGATTAGGTACAATCCATATGCACGTGTGGTTGACTACGTAGTTCTTTTTTACCTAATGGAAGTTCCTACAAGGTAAGAATTTGATAGATCAAAATGTTTTGACTAGATATATTAGGTGATTGAAGGAAATCATTCTACATAGGCTAGAAGAGAATTGATGCAAGAATATCCCAATAATCCTTTTTTTGAGACAGTCAAATGCATAATTTATGTTGGTTTAATACATTCAGAAGAAAATTTATTTGCATGGGATCATAACACAGACAATGAGTATAAAATTTCTATGAGTTTCATTCAAAGGGTGAGATTTATTGATAATGAGTTTTCTGAAATATGTTTTGGGGAGAGATCAAATGTTGATGTCAAGTTTCAGAAGCAATATTGTATGGAAATAGGATTCTCACTTGATGAAGAAAATACAAAAGAAAAAAATCGAAAAGGAAGTGATATATTTAGAGATATGGATAGTTATTTTCAATTGGGATTTAGAACTAGACAGTTATGGGATTTGATAGATGAGATCTTCACCCTATGGGAAAATATTAGTATAAAATATTAGACAGTTAAGAAGGCTAAACTATTGATATGTGGCATAGGTAAGACAGGTCATGACATAAAACATCTTTTAGATGATATGAATATAACACCTTGGAAATCAATACAAGGAGTGAAGGATGATAAACTTATCATAACTATATTATCACGTGTTAGGTTGGGAGAATTGTCAATGGAAGAAATGTGTGTTGAATTTAAAAAGTAAGTTTGTTGAGTTATTTTTATTTATGTTAGGACAAGAAAATCAATTTTTTGAGTTTAACATATCAATGTTCTAAGTATTTTGTTATATATATCATTATAACATAGTTTTTTTTATTTAGTCACAAGGTGTATATGAGAATACAATAGGAAATGGTCAATATGTTGAGTGAAGAAAGTTAGGATGATGTTAAACTCAACTATCTAGATTCAAAATCTTCAACGGTATGTTGATTTATTACATTCATATTATTTGTTTGTAAGTTAATTTATTTCTATTTTAATATTTATAGATATATAACTATATGTTTGTTTGTTTCATTAAATATGCCAAAGAAGAATGCATATGGAGTACCTGAAACTTTCAAAAGTTTTATTAAAAATTCCAAGTTTGAAATAGAAAGGAGACATGTTCAAAATGATCAACTTGATGAAACACTTGATCAGTACATTTGAAATGGGCTTGACATTGTTCAATATAAAGTGATATTAGGTGATTGTGAACAACTTGCAAATATTGTTCTTCAGAAAGAATACTCCCTAGTTATTGCGGATATCCCTCATGGTTATAATATCCAAAACATTGGATATGATACTGAGCCTTATACTTACCAAGCTTTTAATAAAGTGGTTATGGGATTTACGGAAGTTACAATATCACCATTTTGGATACTTCGAGTATTTCATTCAGACACACAACAAGGATTAGTACTATCAAACCTAAAGGGGAAAGAAAAGACAAGGATATAGTTTATTTGGTAAGATATTGAAAGTGTATGTTTGGCAATTAAGATTAGAAAACAATTTTATTAATTCACAAGTTAATTGAATTTGCACTTATTTATTTTACATGCACAAGCCTAATATTCAGAGCTCTAATAGAGAATCATTTAAACATGATTTTGAGAGTATATATATTGCAACCTGGACAAAAGATGATTCTTATAATTCTATTCTTGTCAATGCAAATGATGGAGAGACTCCTGGTAGTATATTGGTATACAATGTTGTGGTTAGAAAGCTGACATATGAGGAAAAATATTTGAAAAGAGAGATGGTTAACATTTATTAAAAACCACAAGAATTAATTAATTACCTTATAGAAACATTTTCAAATGAAGAAGATTGGGTTTTGGATTTGTTCTCGGGTTCAAGTAAGAATTATAATCTAATATTTAAGAAATCATACTTTAATCTTATATCATTTTTAATTTATGTCTTTTTATAGTATCTAACTTCATTATTTATTTTGTATTAGGTGATTAGGTACAACATTAGTGTGTTTCTTACAGAAAGGAAGGAATTGCATAGCCATTGAAAGTGACTCAATGCAATGCAATTTTATTCAACAAAGAATTAATGTTATTCCAACTCTTCTAGATAAAATGAAAGAAGTTGGCTTGAGGAAAGAAGATTTTAGTGAATCAAAGGTGGAAACATTGTCAAAGGAACCTCAAGTACCATTAGGAGGAATGATTGGAAAGGATCACTTTGGAGAACTTGTGGATATCAAAGAGCCAATGGAAGAACAAAATGACACAATGGAAGCACAAATGACGTCGAAGAACATGATAATGTGTCTATTGAGAACGATGAATTTGGGATATATGATATTGTTGATTAGTTTTAAGATTCCCTTGAAGATGATGTTTAATTTTGCAATTTTTTGATGAGCTATAACTGTAATGTTTTGACTTTCAGATTTTAAAATAAGAATAAAGATATATCTATTGTTGTTTTGTGATGAATAATTTTTTTGTTTTCTTTTTCATTTTATTTGTATGTGAATCACTATACATTGGAAAATGTTATTAAATGTTGTCATCTTTTACTTCAAATGTATAAAAATATGAAAGAAAATGATATTTTTTTATAAAATTTTAACGTTTTTTTTCAATTATGTCCATAAAAATGTTTTATTCAGCATTCTATTTTAAGGAATATGTACCAAAATGTATAGGTTTTTTATTATATATGGCTATAAAATGTGTATTTTTTGGCTAAATATTCAAAAATAGAGTTATTTAACTACAATCATTTTCAATGTATTGAAGTAAAGGTAAACAATGTGTTAAATATGATGTTTCCCACTATATTTAAAAAGTATGGAACAATAAATTAATTAAAGAGACAAAATTATATGAAAAATCGTAACTTCAAAAAATTAAATGGTAAAAAATATCTTTAATATTGAAAGAAGCATGAAAAAATGACTAGAAACATCATTGAATAAAATAAATTATAATTAGAAAAAAATTGAAAATAGATGAAAAATAAGCATTTAAAAAAATAATGTGGAAACATTGTGGTTTGAAAATTTTGAAATGTCAAAAAACCACCTAGAAACGGAGGGGGGGGGCTGCTACCGGTAGCACCATTTTTAAAAATGGGCTCAAAAATTTGACTGCCCCCAAATGAGAAATCTGTAGATTTCTCGTTAAGTTGGTAACTATGTTTATATCCCAAAATAGATCCTTAACTCATACACTAATAAAGTTAAATTACTAATTTTAATATTTATTATAATAAATTATAATTAAACCAAACTCAACTAATCCCAGTTAAATTTACAATCAAAACAAACTCAATGGTTTATGTCCTCGCTGCATAAGTCTTTTAAAGACCAATTCAAAACTATTAAATCAATAGAATAGAACTACGATTTGATCAAGGTAACACTACAATTTGAGCCCTTATAAACCTAGAACTTAAGATTGTGTTGGTCTTAACCGTGGCATATGAAATAAGTATTCAACAAGACTATGACTTATGAACTAGAACTTTCAAATATTATATCGGCCATGAATCATGGCATGAGGTGTAGGAGCCAATTTAATGCTATGTCGAATGATCCAATCATGCAGAAGCTTCAAGGGTTACGACCTCTATATTGAGGATATTTAATAGATTTCTGTTTTTCAAAATGACAAGGTCATGTTAGCTAACATTCATAGTATATTCACCAATGATTACCTCGTAACATTCATACTATATTCACCAACAATTACCTTGTGAATTTTCATGCTCATATATATATATATATATATATATATATATATATATATATATATATTCTAAAGGAAAGAGTAAGGCTTCAATTCTCTCCATTTCCATATTAAAATTTTCATACTAAAAATAAAAAAGTTTTYCTAATTAATTTTTTTTATCTAATTATTCATGAAAATAATAAATATATATACAATCTAGAAAATATCTCTTGAAAAATATCCTTTAAGCAGTTCGGTTTCCTTAAAGGGAGACAAATATATGAGGTTGTAGGGGTTACTCGGGAAGGCCTCCACTCAATAATGATTAAGAATTGAAGGGAAGTGACTATGAAATTGGACCTCTCCAATGCATTCGACAAAGCAAGTTGGATCTTTTTACATCTAATCCTCATCCATATTGTATTTAGTCATGAGTTTGAAATGTGGTGATCTAGAAATGTAAAGGATTGAATCTCTTTAAAATTGCAAGTGAAATGGTATGTGCTTGGGTTATAGGATCAAGTTACAAACACATAAATATTAATGATTTTTTTTACTTAATCATGAGCAGCATAAACAGTCATAAAAAACCATCAAAATACACACATTAATAGAACAAAATGATAAAGGAGTTCACTCCTCTCTTGGGCTACATCTCCTGGTTCAACTTCCAATGGATATTTTTCATTAATGCTCAAAGTATCAAAATCAATGCTTTACAATGCTCATAATGAGAAATAGATGGCTTCAATGGCTCCAGAATGTCCGAAAACCCCCAGTTGGGCTCTTCCAGCACCTGGTTTGGCCAAAACCTGAGTTGGAATCACTCCCTAGAAGTTTCTCCCAATTCTTTGTTGTCTCTGCTTGCCAAAACGCACCCAAATTGACTGAACCTGGCTCACAGGTGTTTTTCATGCCAAAAACCCAACATGTGTGCCATATCGCAAATTCTAGAAAAATGTCTCACCATTAGTGCGTTAGCCCCTTTTCTCGGCAGAGTTCCTGGGCGTATGCCCCCCATGTGGCTAGACCCTAGGTACTAAACTCAGTTTGTTGGCACCCACTTTAGAACCATTGAACAGAAGACCATTGGATCTACACTAAGTGTCAATCCAACGGTTGGAGTACATTGCAACCCCACACTCCTCACATGGTATGGTTGTATGAAAATTAGTAACTAAGGGCTAGGGATAAGCCTCGACCCTTTTCTCCACTCGACCAGACATTGCATTAAATTTAAATATAAATTGTGTGCATAAGGGTTAAGAACTAAATTTCTGGCAGGTTGGTAGCTCGGCCCCTGCCAAGTCTTCCACCTGTCCCCAAAGGTCATGGGTTCGACCCCCCACAAACACAAACCAAAATTTTATGCATTGGATAGGGTACCAAGTGGAAGCCCATGTTTGGGTCACGTGGCACCATTCTATTGGTCCAAAAATTTTCCATGTCACCATCTGAAAGCTCAACAACTGACACGTGTCTTGTACGATATTTTGCCACATAAACAACTTTTTGAAAATACTAAAACAACTGAGAGGGGGGGGGTGAATCAGCTGTATGTGAGCTTAAACAATCTTAAGTCTGTTAAAACATTATTAATCTTTCTTCATGTGGTCATCAACAATATACAGCATATGGATAGTAAAAGTAAAGACCATCAGTCACACATATAATACACATAGAGATAGATTTTCACGAGGAAACCCATAAAGGGAGAAAACCTCTTCTTCTTCGAAATGATAGGCAGTCGTTTTCAGTTATGTACATCATTTACAATTGAGCACCAACTCAATGTGAGGTTGCTACCTCTATTTTACAAGCTGCAACTTGTTTGAGAGCTCCAACTCTCTAGTTTCTCTAGCACCCACTAGAAGGAAGCACCAACTCTCTGAATATTCTATCACCAACTGGATGGAAGCACCAACTTCTTGAATGTTCCAGCACCAACTGGATGGAAGCACCAACTTACAGTTACACAGGCTCCAACCTGTATAACAGAGAACACTTTTTCTCCCTAGCACCACCCTGCCACCCTGGTTTCTCTGGCTGCAACCAGATGGAAGCTACAACTCCCTGTGTTCAAGAACCCACTTGAACCTCTGAGGACAACAGTCCTCCCGAGCACCTCCAAACCACCCTTTAATATTAAATAATGAATACACAGACAACTACACAGTTAAATCAATTCTTACCAATCTTTCTTTGTTCTGTAAATCTGGTCTTCTGTTCACTGTTTTGCTTCTCTTCTCTTCGTCTGTCTGTTCAGTAGGTATGCTCTGCATCAACTTGTGCTCTCCTTCTTCTCTGCTTCAACTTGTTCAACTATTCTGCTCTGCATTTTCTCTTTCTGACATTTTTCTATACTTTTTCTCTTTCTTTCATTCTGCTCTTATGTTCAATCTCCTTCTGCACATTCTCTCATCTATTTTTCTTACAGTTTCATTCTTTTTTACATACTGAACAACAGCCTTAACACAGTCTGTTTCGTTTTCTTTTATACACACAGGAACAACGTTTCAACTTCCCAACTCCTTGGGAAAAATGACGACAACTGTCCCGCCAACCGAAACGCCAACTGTTCAACCACTAAATTGCAATCACGAGTCTGTTTTGGTAACAGATTCCAAACTCAGTAGTTAACTATGAGAGAGAACAGCAACCCTCCGATCAACACTTTATCCAATGGTTTAGATCCAATTGGGATTTCACCCATCGCGATTTCGTCACTCTTGGCGTTCAGAGTTTTTGTCACTTACAAATCCTGATCCCCGACACTCCGATAAGACGTTAAATCAACGGTCCAGATCACTTCTTATCCAACAGCTGTGATTAAATCGCAAAATCACATATCGCGATTTCAGAGTTCTTGATGTCAAGAGATTTTGGCATTTCAAAAACTTGATCCCTGATACTCTGATACGGGCTGTGATCAACGATCCTGATCATTTCTGGATCTGATGGTCCACATTCACTCACAATTTCACATTTCGTGAAATCGGGGTTTTTGATGTCAAGTGAATTTGTCATTTCAAAGTCCTGATCCCCGATGTTGATGCACCCCTTTCCACATGCTAGCCATGCTGGCTATAGGCCTTGGCCCATATGACCATCAACACATGACCTCGATCAAACCTCTCATAGGGGTTTCGACGTTTTCGATGTCACCATGCACATGCCTACGGAATTCCCGATCCTCCGATCCCCGATTCTCCGATGAATAAAATCAACGGTCTAGATATCATTCTTGCTTTAACGACTGCGATCAAATCGCGAAATCGCATATCGCGATTTTAGGGTTTTCGTTGTCAAGTGAATTGGACATTTCAAAGTCTCGATCCTGGATTCTCCGATGAAGAAAATCAATGGTCCAGATATCACTCTTGCTTTAACGGTTGCGATTAGATCTCGAAATCGCATACGCGATTTTGGGGTTTTCGTTGTCAAGTGAATTGGTCATTTCAAAGTCCCAATCCCCGATTCTCCGATGAAGCCTCCGGTTGAGCTTCTTCCGGTGGCGCCCAATCGCTACCACGCTTATCTCCCTCGCAGCTTCTGCAGATATGACGACTGACGGGTGTCTGCTTCCAATCTAATGGCTCAAATCCTCTCTCCGACAAGGGCTGTAAACTAAGGTCCAGATTCATTTTGGATTCAACAGTTACAATTGAACCGTGATCTTGTTGCAATCTTTCTGATACAAACCCATCAATGAAAATAACCAAGGCGGCCACACACATAAATTTCAAGGCATCACTGCGGATTCTCCTGAAATCATCAGTTCTCATCGCATGGAGAAATTGCTCAAAAAAGGTCATTCGGGTGTCATAGCCCAACTCCATGCCCTTCAAGCCACCGAGATCCCACCCGTGCCCCAAGACCTCCAAGCCCTCTCGACTAAACATCAAACAATCTTCTCCACTCCCCAAGGACTCCCTCCTTCCCACGACGTCCATGATCATTCCATTCCCCTTGTCCCAGGCAGCCTTCCCCCCAACATACGTCCATATCGCCACCCCTTTGCCCAAAAGAATGAAATTGAAAAAATGGTCTAGGAACTCCTTACTGTCAGGGTCATCTGTCCTACTACGAATCCTTACTCCTCTCCGGTCGTCATGGTACTAAAGAAAGAAGGTTCTTGGTGAATGTGTCCTGACTTCCGTGCCCTCAATAAACTCACCATCAAAGACAAATTTCCCATCCCGGTCATTGATGACCTCCTGGACGAACTGAGTGGTGCCCAATTCTTCACCAAACTTGATCTTTTCTTGGGCTATCACCAGATCCGTATGAAAGAGGATGACATTCCTAAGACGGCCTTTCGCACTCATGAGGGCCACTACGAGTTTTTGGTCATGCCCTTTGGGTTGTGTAACGCCCCCTCCACCTTTCAGAGCCTCATGAACCATATCTTCCGCCCCTTTCTTCGTCATTTTGTCCTAGTTTTCTTTGATGATATCCTCATATATAGCAAGACATGGAAAGACCATATGACTCATGTGGATCAAGTTCTAAGCCTACTCGCTCAGCACCAGCTTTTCCTCAAACAGTCCAAATGTGCTTTTGGTGCGTCCGAAGTCGAATACTTGGGTCATCTCGTGGGCAAGGATGGCGTCAGGGTGGACCCGAAAAAGATTGAAGCTATGCAAGATTGGCC
>ML794640.1:84573-98753 GCA_009831015.1 Picea engelmannii
ACTTTTCTCAATGAGATTTCTCCCTCAACTGCCTATAATGGTTTATGGTTTTTAATAAAATTTATTAAATAGAACATTTATGACCTTACCCTAGGGGTAAAGTGGCAATAAAACACACAAGAAAGGCCATTTCAACAGTTCGATTCACATGCACTCTTTTTCAAGAGACCCAATTTGATTTGTTAGCTAGATGATGGAAACACTCATATATCAATCCCATGTCTCAATAAGTTAGTTAGCAACACTAAGAAAGTGATTTGACAAGATGGATTCATTCATTGCAAGGATTTCCATTAGCAGGTATTGCACAGAAGAGGCACGTTGTCTGGAGGCAGTAAATTGGCACATGCATTTGCCAATTTTTGTATGACAGTGTGAGATGATTGTATATTGTACTGAGATCTCTTGGATTATAGTTTTGTATGATATTGTTTCATGATCCATGATATATACATAATATATGATAGTGGGGTTTTTATCTTTATGCTTTCCCGGTAAAACATATGTGTTATGTGTGATTGATCTCTCTTCTTGATATTGCAATTGGCGACCATGTTTAAAATTCAACAAGAATTTTAGTAGAAGAGATTATGTATTTAACAGTGGCATATAATTGTTAGATCAGGAGAATATAGGCAATACATAATTTGTATTAAAATTTCTGCATGGTATTAGAGCGCAGAAGATGAGTTTGTGATTGGATAGAATTTGAATTTGCAGAAAGACTTTCTTGGTGCTACAGCTGATTCAAGATCGAAATGGATTTAAATGGCCTAAGGTTATATTATGCACTCGAGGGAAGCTCGAACTACATTTCTTGGAAGGACAGGATGGAGGCAGTACTTGAAGACAATGGCTTAAAGGAATTCATTGACAAGGATGTTCCTAAGCCAGATGTTGCCAAGGCGAGGAGGATCCCATTGGAGGGAGTATGAGACCAAATTTTCGGATCCATTCCAAAACAAAAGTGACCATAGGAAATCGATGCTCAAAGATAAACTCAGAAAGATCAAGATGGAGAAGGGAGACTCCATTCCAAAATATCTCACGAAGTTTGTCCAATGTCGGGATGAGCTGCAGAGTGTGGGAATAACAGTCATTGATGATGATTTGGTGAGCTTGGCTTTGTTAGGACTTCCCAAGAATTGGCACAGTTATCAAGACTCTGTCAATGGAAGGGAAAAATTTCCATATTGGGAATGACTGTGGTCGGATCTAGCGCAGGGGGAGTTCAGGTGGAACACCAGAGATGGATCTTCATCAAAACATGATGATGAAGAGGATTGTGCTTTGGCTTCTAAGGCAAGGAAAGGGAAGGGGAAGAAATTCCATTCAAAATCTGATTCTAAAGGCAAGAAGTTGGATTTGTCCAAAGTGAAGTGTTTTTACTGTCACGAACATGGGCATCTCGCTACTAATTGTTCACAGAAGAAGAAGAACAAGAAGAATGTTGGAGCTACAGCTGGTGAGGCCCTTGCCTTGTAATTTTAACTTGAATTCTCCTTGATCACATGCATGGCATCAAGTGCATTGGGATCAGTATGGAATTTGGATAGTGGCGCTTCCTTCCACATGACGAGAGATAAGGAGCCTTTTAGTGACTTGGAGGAGAAATATCTCAAAATTCATATAGATATGAGTGATGATGGATGATATAGTGCAAATGGAATTGGTACCATTACCTTTCAGAGGGAGTCAGGTAAACCATTTCAATTGAAATATGTTATGCATTTTCCAGGTCTGAAGAAAAACTTGTTCTCAGTCGCAATGTTTGAGGACAGAGGCTATGACATTGTTTTCAATGATGGAAAAGATTTCTTGTGACATAAAACAATGGGTCAAGTCAAGAAGATGGGGATTCGAGTTAGGAATATATACAAGCTAGAGGTAGATGGTTGCACTGCCATGATGGGAAAGGCAGAAAAAGTGGTGAGCTGGGATGAAGGAGAATTATGGCACAGGCGATTGGGCCATCTTCATCATGGAGCCTTGAAAATCATTCAACAAATATATATTGGACTTCCAATGGGAACACTTGCTCAGTTAGATCATTGAAAGGGTTTCACCATGGGGAAGTATGTAAAGTCCAACTTTCATGAAAAGGAGAACCATGCTTCGGTGATCCTGGAGAGAGTTCACACAGACGTGTGTGGACCATTCTCGGTTACTTAAACAACAAAACATAAGTATTATGTTATTTTTTGTTGATGACTTTTCTCATAAATGCTAGACCTTCTTCATGAAGAAGAAGGATCAAACATTCTCAAAGTTCTATGAGTTTATAACATTGGTGGAGAAAGAGTCGGGGAATCAAGTGAAGGCTCCAAGGAGCGATAATCGTGGAGAATACATCTCTTACAAATTCAAATACTTCTGCAACAAAGAAGGAATTCAAAGAGAAATCATAGCACCTCATAACCCACATCAAAATGGGGTCGTGGAGAGGAAGAACAAAATGATCGTGGGTGCAACACGAGCGATGTTGCATGATCGGGGCCTACCAATGCATTTGTGGGTGGAAGCATGCAAAACTGTGGTTTACGTGAAAAAATGTTGTCCTCATAGAGTACTTGGCATGAGTACACCTGAAGAAGCTTTCATTGGTAAGAAATTGAATGTTTCTCACTTTAAGATTTTTGGCTCATCTGTTTATGTGCATGTGACCAAGAATGCCAGGAATAAGCTGGAGCCGAATGCTGAATTTGGGATATTTGTGGGGTACACAGAAACAATCCATAATTATCGTGTGTATTTTCCTAACAATAAGATGACTATTATGCGATGGGATATAAAATTCGATGAGGGGAAAGCCATGCAGGTTTCGCTTGAGAGAGAGCTAGACTTGCATGCAGAGGAGGAACTACTGGTTCCCAAAGATGAGTCTCAAGATGTGGATCAACCACATGAGGAGGTTCATGGAGTGAAGAAAGCCACTCATGCATATCCATCCATCAGAAATGGCAGAAAGTGCACCACAGAAGTTGATAGATTGAGACTAGATGTTGCACAGAATGTAGGAGCCCCTACTTCACAACGCAAACAGAGACAGTCTCCTAATCGATTTAATGGATACATGGTTATCATGAGAAAATGTATTGTGACTGAACCATCTTTTTTTCAGGAAGCACTGTAGTATCCCACTTGGGTTGATGCAATGGTGGAGGAGTATGACTCCATTGTCAAAACCAATGCATGGGAAATTGTCCCAAGACCAGTCGACAAATTAGTGGTAGGTTTGAGATGGATCTACAAGGTAAAGCAAGTTGTCGATGGGAGTGTTGAGAAATACAAGGCCAGATTTGTGGGTCGGGGATTCTCACATATCGAGGGGATAGACTATGATGAGACTTTTGCAGCTATCGCAAGGTACTCTTCCATAAGATCCATCTTTGCACTCTCAACGCATATGGGTAGGCACATTCATCATATGGATGTAAAAACTATGTTTCTCAATGAGATCATTGAGGAAGAAGTGTAAATAGAGCATCCTGAAGGATTTGACATCTTCAACAGCGAGTCACGTGTGTGCCGACTCAAAAGAGCATTGTATGGGATGAAGCAAGCACCCCGTGCTTGGTACACTCGGATAGACAACTATTTTACCAGATTGGGCTTCACCAAAAGTGAAGTGGATGCAAACCTAGACCAAATTGTGGTGGAGGGTAGTATTTTAATCATTATTCTTTAGGTTGATGATTTAATAATGACTGGTGATGGGAATTTGATACACTCATGCAAGGAGGACCTTGCAAAGGATTTCAATATGAAGGATATGGGCCTCCTTCATTATTTCCTTGGATTGGCAATATGGCAGCGAGATGGTGAACTTTTTGTGTCTCAAGGAAAGTATGCAAGGGAGATACTGGGTAAGTTTCACATGGAGGGATGCAAACCCATGGATACTCCTCTTCCAGGAAACTGGAGGAAACAAGATGCTACTTCTGGAGAGGTAGTGGATGCTACTATCTATCGACGATTAGTGGGTTCGCTAATGTATCTAGTGAACACAAGACCGAACATTTTTTATGCGGTTAACCAACTGAGTCAAGCGATGGTTAAGCCTACCAACATTTTTTGGAAGGCGGGTAAGCATGTCATGAGATACTTGAGGGGAACATATGAGTATGGCTTATGGTACAAATAGATGGATGAGGTGAAGTTGCATGGATTCATGGATGCAGATTGGGAGGGAAGCCCAACAGACAAAAAGAGCACATCAGGGGAATATTTAGTATCAGATCTACAATTGTTTCATGGTACAACAGGAAGCAGAGATCCATGGCACTTAGTTCAGCATAAGTGGAATACATGGTAGCGAGTCAAGCTGGATGTGAGGCTATCTTAATGAGAAATATCTTGGTTGGATTTTTTGGTTCTCATTTAGATCTGACAATGATTCATTGTGATAATCAGAGTTTCATTAAAATATTGATTAATCCTGTGTTTCATGATAGATCTAAGTATATAGATATCTGGTATCATCATATCATAGATTGTGTGCAGTGGAAGATCATGTTGCTTCAATACATTCCTATGGAAGATCAGGATGCAAACATTCTGATGAAGGATCTCACTAGGAGAAAATTCGAATACCATAGAGGTAGGATCGAGGTGAAGGATAATCCCTTTCTTGTTGAGAGGGAGTGTTGAGATTCAACAAGAATATCCTAGTGAAAATTATGCACCTACACTAGGATGGAGCCTCGGGCTATTTTTAGGTGGAAGTCTATTTTTAGATGATGATAAAATTATATTTATAGATGATGTCTATTTATAGATGGTGAGTGAATTCTATTTATAGATGTATGTCGACTATTATTATCCCTTAATAATAGTTGGACAATAAATACTAATCTATTCTCAATGAGCACTTGGAAATAGTTAACTGAAGTGGAAAATCAGTTAGCTATAGGAAATTCGAGTTCAAAGATTGATTGGTGGGACATGCAAGTTGAATTAGTTGTAATTGAGTGATTCAAAGTTGTAACAGAGTTATATGTGTAGTTATGTGAGTTGTAAAGTAGTTTAACTCAGTTAAGTGAGTTAAGCTCAGTGGTACTAGTTGTAACTAAAATTACACTAGTGAGAGATTAGTGAATTAATTATTGATTAATTCAC
This sequence comes from Picea engelmannii, assembly GCA_009831015.1. NCBI lineage: Eukaryota > Viridiplantae > Streptophyta > Pinopsida > Pinales > Pinaceae > Picea > Picea engelmannii. The sequence continues at coordinate 89,692 of ML794640.1, forward strand.
AATCAATGGTCTCACATGCAATTGAAGATTTACCACTTTTAACTACATGCATGTCAGATCTGGTGCAGACCCAGTTGAGATGAAGGTGAGAGGGACAACTTGACTATCAGTTGTGACTTTAGTGGGTGCACTCATGCAACCAAACACACATTGGATGTTCCCATGAGGAATGTGAAGCCTAGGCAAGAGGGATTCATTCATTGCAGGGATTTCCATTAGCAGGGATTGCGCAGAGGAGGCAGGTTGTTTGGAGGTAGTAATTGGCACATGAATTTGCCAATTTTTGTATGACAGTGTGAGACGATTGTATATTGTCCTGAGAGCTCTTCGATTAGATTTTTGTATGAGATTGTTTCATGATCCATGATATATACATAATATATTATATTGGCGTTTTTATCTTTATTCTTTCCTGGTAAAACATCTATGTTATGTGTGATTGATCTCTCTTCTTGATATTGCAATTGGCGATCGTGTTTTAAATTCCGCAAGAATTTTAGTAGAAGTGATTTTGTATTTAATAGTGGCATATAATTGTTAGATTAGGAGAATCCAGACAATAAATAATTTGTATTAAAATTTCTACAGATTTTATTTCAATTAAATAAACAAAGTATTAGGTAGAAAGATGGAAATCACTAGCATGGAGAAAAAGAAAGCATGAAGTACCTAGAATTCACTTACCACTTATTATTCAAAATTTGTGAAGTAACTATATCAAGGAATCTTCCTTAGTAATGTATTACTGAGTATTCTTCTTGTTACATCTATATGTATGACAATATACTTGTCAAATATATAAAAATAGAGTTTGGTAAAGGTAGATAGATTAATTTTTGAGTGAAAAATTTGGTTGTTTTAGACTATTTAACCTACAAATTGTAAATGAATCTCATTTTATTTTATATTAGTAGGGTGTTTGATTTAACTAAAACCCCCTTTAATACAAATCTTAATTATTACTATTGTTTAAAAAAAAAAAAAGTTGACCATGGAACACATTCATTAATCTGAGGGGAAGGAACATTCATTGTTTGCATAATTACGTGGGATTTCTCTGAAAATATTTACAAGAAACATGTTTAACCCATATTTCATAGACATATGCATGGACTAATTCTTCATTTGTAAATGTTACATAGCATAAACATGTGCAAGTTATATAAAATGAGAGTAAATTAATAAACGAATAAATTCCATTTTTTTGTTAGTCTATTCTTTTCGACAAAGTAATGTTCCATCTCGATTTTTTTTTTTAATTTCCAAGATTTAAAAAATATTGTAATACCAACATTATCACTAAAAATGCACATAGATAGGGTCGGAAGGTGCAAGGGGAAGTCGTCATGATCTTGGAGGAAAAACATTTCTCATTATGCTTGGGGTCTAGGGAAGGTATCAAATAATCAATCAGAGGCTTACTCCATGTGGTGTGGTATTTCCATCACTAAGGGGAGGATTATTAGATCATTATTGATATTTGGAGACTCAATGTTGATCCTCAAATAAATTATAGCTCATTATAATATGTTGGAGAATAAGATAAAATCTCTCATTTCCATAATCAAAGGTGAACTCTCTTCATTTGAAAAGGTCACATTCTTGCATATCAAACGAAAATCGAACTTGGAGGCTACTCATTGGGCCAAGACTGTTGTTTGTCTAATCCCATGAATAATGTCAAAAAATGGGGATTTAATCTTTATCTCAATCCCCTCAATTTGACAATAAGTGGGTATTAATGGATTATCCTCCCAATATGAATCAATTAATGCAATTAGGTAGGTTGTGCGTTGGGAAGGATGAAAGGAGGGGCTCCATTCCTCCAAATCATTTACATTTGTAGACTCATTTTGTGGAAATTAAATGAACATCGATGTTTGGGACTTGGAAATGTGGGATTATGGATGATTGGTGCTCTCTACAGGGGCATTTAGTAGGTCTTTTAGATATTTTATTGTTGGGTCTAGGAGGTGGTTTTGGTGGAGGTTTCAATGGTGTTCTTTGTGTTGGTTTTAGGGATCTGCTCTTTTTTGGTTCTGGTGGTCATTTATGCATAATTTTCATGGAATTTTTTGTTCCATATCTATGGTGGTTTGGTGGTGCACTTGGAGGTGTTCTCTATGTCTAGATGCTCTCTATTGTTTTTTCAAGTGGTGTTATAAGTTTTTCATCTTCACTCCATTATCTTTTTGTTCCAGCTACATCTGTGTCAAATGAGTTGTTAAGAGGAATTTCAAGGTGGTTGGATCATGTTTAAAGGAATCTTCTCCTTCCCAATGTTGGGAACCTCCTACTACTATTTCAAACTCAAAGAATCGCTAAGGAAAGTTTTGAAAGTTTTTCCTTTTCCTTCTAGTAATACCATAGGTGATCTTTTGGCTCAAGATATTTGGAATTTTTGGAACAATATTAAGTTACAGTTTGAAAATTATGGATGCATCATGGATGGGTTAATCCTATTTTATATGGGGTGTCTTGACCCAACTCTTATCACCTTTGAACCCAAGCCTGCAAAACCCATCCTCTAGTTTCCTTGTCGGTTCTAGGATTTCTCTCTAGTATATGATTTTGTTGCTTTTGAGGTTTCTATAGTTGTGGAAAACAAAGCTAATAGAGAATTATGTTGAGTTATCCATCATCATGAGGAGATAACCCAGGATAACAAAAATGATTTTTTGGTAATATATAAAAACAATTATGAACTTGAGAAAGATTTATGTGAGGGATATTTTTACACTTCTCACAAAAATTTAGTTAGCAATAACCATTCACAACATCATTACTTATTAATTCCATTCATACTTAGTTTATTTCATGTAAATATATCTCAATTACATAATAAATATATATGCACGATCACAATAAAGAACACAAGGAACACCAAATATATGTATAAGTTTCTTTTGTATTATAGACTACAATCCTTGGGGTTTTATCAACACCAACTCCAAGAGAGAACCAAATATCAATGCAAGACCCAACCTGTGTATCTCAGCACCAACTGAGATGTGAGGAATCCAACCCTCAAGTACAATACCCAGTTTGTAGAAAGAAAGCAATCTGTCAAAATGTACCAACAGTCTATACCAATACAAGTGCATCAACTATGCACAACCTGTCACAACAACCTGTCTCATCAATATCATCATCCAAATCTGATATGTAACTCTGTAACATACCTGGTGTATGTGATCATAGACCTGCAAACCTTCCTTAAATTCAACAACAAGAAAATAACATTTTCATCAAACTTTACTTTAGTCTCACATGACTAATTTTGGATTAGTCAACAACCCTAACTTGAAACAATCATAACTTTGTACATGTAATGAATAAAGCTCCAAAAATGGTACAAAATGTTCTTCAGTGTCTTGTCTGCAATTCCTCCATGTTTCACTGCTTGGAACCTCTTCTAAAATGATTTATACCAAAAATGGCATACCTTGCTGAATTTTGGCTTATTCTAGAGAGTCAACTTGTAGAGCATGCCACTCATGGAATATTTTTTGTATGGATCTGAAAATGGTACACAACATACTAAATAATTTGATATAACCAATACATTTTTTCTTACTGAATTTGGGTATGTTAGGAAGAAGTTATGACATTTTTACCAGAAATAGTTGTTTTAGACTAGTTTCAGGACTAGACACAAACCCTATTTTCCACAGAGTGTAACTCCCAAAATAAAACGACGCACAAGCTGAAATTTTTGTCACAACTACTTGGATATGTTGTCTCAACATCCTCCATATTTTGTTTTCTTAATCATTCTAGGAAAAAAATTATTGCGAAAATGGTGAGATGACCTGTAAATAACATACCTTAGAAAGAATAATCAAAAGATTTATCCTCCCATGAATTTTGGCCTTCTTTACTTCACCTTCCCTCTAAAATTCACCTTATATATCCTATAGTTACCTCGGACACTTTTATATATTCAATATGCTCAATGGATGATAATGGGAAACCCTTGCTCTCTTATTTATACTCTCCGAGTAGCTTCCTCTAGAAGTATCCACTTAACAACTTTGTCCACTTAGCCACTTTGTCCACTTAACCAAATTTGTCCACTTAGCCACTTTGTCCACTTAGCCAACTTTTTCCACTTAACCACTTTATCCACAAATAGTAAACTCTCCAATTCTAGTTGAAACTAATTTATTTTTAATTGTTTTCTTGTTGCAACCACTTAACCCATGACTAACCACTTTGTATGGTAAAATTCTTCTGGGATATTCTAGAATAATTTAACTTCTTTGAACTTCTAGAGGCTTCTATAAAACTCATGAGGGTTCTCCAACTTCACATGGACATAACTCTCTAACCATGAGGAGTTATGTGACGTTCCACATATCACTAGAAATGGCATGACATGTACTATCCATATGGAATAGTTTCTCCTGCAAATTCAATAATATTCATTACATTATTCCTTAATCAAACTTGGGTTCCCTAACCACACTATTGGGATACCTCATCATTTGGACTTCACAAAGCATCATCATGTGAGGGCTTTCACCATAAGGGGACCACTTTGATAAATTTATACAAGAGGGTGTTCCTGTGAGCACTTTCACCATAAGGGGACCACTTTGGAGTTTATCCATTTAGTTATTCATATCAACCATGACAAGACAATAATTACCAACCTTTACATCATCTTGTCTATACATCAATCCATGACAATACAACACTATGACACCACTTGACATCTTTGACATAAATTACATCTATGACAACATAGGACATCAATCAATACATCAATGATACTATGACAAGACATAAACTCTTTGACATCAATCATTTGACATCAATGACAACATAATGCAACACCCATTACACATTATTTTTATTAAAAATCTTTGAACTAGGTGAAAAAAAGATTTCATTATGTTGATGTTATACAATCATATAGAAAATATATTATAGATAAAGTGAAATTATGATTTTACAAATAAATTATCATAAAAACAATATCTTCTCCCTTGAGGAATCTTGGCACGTGTTACCGCACCATGAGAAATATTTTTCCTCATTAAATGATGCATACCCACCACACAATACACAATATTCGATGTTGCGTAATTAGCACAACCACATTATAAAAGGTTGTAGTCTAATTTTCTATGTTTTGGCTCTTTTCCGATGATATTTTTTGGGGATATTTTCTCGAAATCCGGTGAGAAATTGTTAGTTCCCCATATTTTAGTAATTATTTTTGTATAATTCAAGTGCCCCAGGGTTTTTCAGTATGTTGAATCTATTTCTGCATTCAAAAATAGATTTTAAACAACAAAAAATAGTGATTTCTTGCAAATTAATGTCACTGAATTTCATAAAAAAAAAACATAACGTAAAAAAATTAGACAAATGTTGGATTACTAAGAGGGGGGTTGAATCAGTAATAGACCAATTTAATCCTTTTTAGCCATATAATCCAAGTGTTATATCAATGAATCATTATCATCCAATAACTACAGGGTAAATAAACAATGAATAAATGAACAAACATACACATACACAGTACACCAGTCTTTTACGTGGAAACCCAAATCGAGAGAAAACCATGGAATGATTTTTCTTATATGTCTTGAAGAATTACATTCATTGGAAGAACCAAATTCCTTTGTTTTCTAGCTGAAATTGGAAGGAGGCTCCAACCCCCTAGTTTCTCAGGCTACAACCTGAGGGAAGCTCCAACTCCCCAATTCTCTGGCTACAACCAGAAGGATAATACAACCCCCTATGTTCTCCGGCTACAACCGGAAGGTGGCTACAACCACCTACTCTTGCCCCGTCCTGCCACCCTAAAGTAGAAGTAGAATTATGGAACCACTGTCAACATGTCACTGTGAGATATACCGTTGTAAACCTATACCAATAAATCTAAACCATGCATCAACCTGTACCTCAACCTGTAATCAACCTGTACCATAAACAAGTTCATCAACCATGCACCAATTATGTACCAATCATGTGTCAACTACTCATCAACTATGACTCATCAATATATACCAACATCATCAACTATACACCTCATGTATGCACCAACTCATCAACTACTTGTCTCAACCATGTACTCAACATGTACCTCAACCAAAATCCCTCATTAATTTCATCATCCAAATCTGATTTGTAGATATTTAATAGACCTGGTGTATATGATCACATTCCTACAAACCTTCCTTAAATTCAACAACAAGAGACTAGCATTTTCATCAAACTTTTCTTTAGTCTCACATGCCTAGTTTTGGATTAGTCAACAACCCTAACTTGAAGTAATCATAACTTTGTACCTGTAATGTATAAATATATGAAACTGATAGACAATGTTATTTAGTGTGTTTTATACAATTCCTCCATGTTTCACTACTTAGAACCTCTCAGAAAAGGAGTTATAGCAAAAATGGCATAGCTTGCTGAATTCTAGTTTATTCTAGAGAGAGAACTTGTAGAGCGTGCCCTACACGTAATATTTGTTGAATTGATATGAAACTATTACACAAAATAATACCAACTGTACCCTAACCAAAAATTTTGGTTTCACTGAATGTGGATATGTTATGAACAAATTATGACATTTTTACCCAAAACACTTATTTTTTGACTAGTTTCAGGACTAGCCACAAACCCTATTTTCCACGAAGTGTAACTCCAAAAATACAATGATCCACAAGACGATTTTTTACCATAGATACTTGGATATGTTTTCTCAATGGAATATCAATCTCATAGTCTAAATCATTATAGAAAAAACATTATATAAAAAATGGTGAGATGACTTGTAAATAACATACCTTAGAAAGCACCATCAAAAGAATTTATCCTTCCTTGCATTTCGGCCTTCTTTTCTTCACCTTCCCTCAGAATTTCGGCTTAGATATCCTTGGTTACCTCATACACCTATATATATTCAATATGGTCAAGTGTGATTAAAATGAGAGAGCCTTTCCTCTTATTTATACTCTCCAAGTAGCTTCCTTAAAAACATCTTCTAGGTCACTTGGCCCCACTTTCCTTATTTTAGGGTTATCCCACTTCTAATTTCTCCATTAAATTTATTATTGAAATAATTTATTGTGTATTCACTTTGAATTATAATACACTCATTACTTCACTTTATTATTTACCTTTTAAAATCTCTTAAACCACTTTGACTACTTTGACATTTTGGGGCTTCTAGATGACATATGAGGGTCCTCCAACTTCGTAAGGCCATAAATCTCAAACCGTGAGGAGTTATGTGACGTTCCACATACCACCAGAAATAGAATGACATGTACTATCCATATAGAATAGTATTATCTGAAAATATATCATAACTCATACCGTTATCCATCAAACAAACTTGGGTCCATTACCCAAACCCGGGGTGTCCAACTTCTCATGGCCATAACTCTCTAATAGTGAGGAGATATGTGGCGTTCCACATACCATTGGAAATGGAATGAAAAGAACTATCCATATAGGATAGTTTACCTAAAAAATTAATTGTCCTTCATATCATTATTCCAAAATTAAGCACGGGTTCTCTTACTCCATAAAGCGTCTTCCTGTGAGGGATTTCACCATAAGGGGACCACTTTGGAGTTCATCCATCTTTACTTCTTATCAACCATGAAAATACAATAATGAGTCATATTTAAATCAAACAATATTGGGTCCATTACCCAAACCTTTGTGTTGTATGGATTTCTTCAAGGGTTGACATCAATGACAACCAACCTTAATCAACAATCTCCCCCTATGGCATTGATGGCAACACTCTGATGCAATACTAAAATCATATCACTCATGCTCCCCCTAGAACCATGCCTCTGTCCTATGTATCTGATAAATTTTCCTCTGTCCTCTGCATATGATAAATATTCTCCCCTTGGAACCATGCCTCTCTCCTCTACATATGATAAATCTCTCCCTCTTTCTCATCAATGGCAAAGGTATCTTTCCATCTGGGGCTTATCCCCCTGACTGAACTGTCCTCTTATGGTGCTTCCTTGTGAACATCTAAGACATATAATATAAGCATTCAAAAAACATTTATTTTGGAGTAGAAATAACTCCAATTCTTTGGCAAAGATATTCAAATGCTTCCCATGGAAGTGGTTTTGTAAAGATGTCTTCCACTTGTTCTTTTGTGCCCAAATACTCAACTCTGATATTATTTTCTGCAACCTGTTCTCGTAGAAAGTGATACTTGATTGGAATGTGCTTCTTCTTGGAGTACATCACCATGTTTTTTGAGATACTGATGACACTTGTATTACCACAATATATTGGAATGGGCTCATCATACTCAACCTGTATATCTGTCAAAGTTTTTTTCATCCAAAGAACCTGTGTACAACATGTTGTTGCTGCAATATACTCTGCCTCGACTGTAGATAGAGATATTGATGATTATTTCTTACTTAGCCATGATACCAAACACTCACCTTAGTAGAACGATGCTCCACTGGTGCTTTGTCGGTCATCAATACAACCTTCCCAATCTACATCTTTGTAGGCAATAAGTGATAGATCTTTTGCTTTTGGATACCATAATCCAAACTCTTATGTTCCTTTGATATATCTAAAAATCCTCTTTACTGCTAATACATTTGATTCCTTTGGTGCTTCTTGAAATCGTGCCACATATCCAACTGCTTGCATTACATCTGGTTTGAATGTTATCACATATAGTAGGCTTCCAATCATTGACCTGTATTGCCTATGATCTGTAGACTTCAAATCATCATCTTTGCTCAACTTACAACTGGTTTGCATGGGAGTGATAACTGGTCTGTAATCTTCCATTCCGAACCTCTTTAGCATTTCTATGATATACTTGGTTTGAGAAAAAAAAATTCCTTGGTTGCTTTGATGTATCTGAAGTCCTAGAAAGAAGGATAGTTCTCCAAGTAACGACATTTCAAATTCATTTTGCATGTCTTTTGCAAATTTCTGGCTTAACCTGTGTTAAGCCCTAATATTGGCTCATTACCCCTTAATTGGGGCATATTAGATTAGTAATGCTATTTTATTTATGTCGGATTTAGGCCATTAGTTGTAATTTA
>ML794640.1:114976-172418 GCA_009831015.1 Picea engelmannii
CCCCCTCGAAGAGGTTATTATCTGATATTATCTCTTTTTCAAGGCGTTGAGTACTTTTCCTGAGGTTTTTATATGCTATATTGATGTTTGGTTCTTAACACACTAATAGTGAAAAAATTCAGTAGAAAACCTAAACTCAGTTAAAAACTTAGGGTATTAATAACTTGATGGGTTATTATAATGCTAATAATCTTAATCATTGTTTTTAATGATTAACATACATGTTTTTTCATGCAAGGAAGTTAATAGTTAAAATCTCATCCTTTTATTTACTGTGACGACTAAGAATATTTTAATCATATAAAATCTTGTCCATAAAAATCACATGTGTAATTAAAACATGATTAATTCTAACTCTTTCGAGTAGGTTTATGCCTATCAAAGTAATTATTTCTATATATATCCTGAGTATCAATCCTTAGATAAAAACAAATTCCCCATCAAATGGATAAGATAAGCATGAAAAGTTCGAAACAGAAAGCAAAATCCAAGCTAAACTCTTATCACACATGTTAAAGTATTATGATCAAAGTTTATTACATCATTACTTGTTTATACGTCTTCTTTTATATATATATATTGCACGATCTCACTCCTGTTTGTTGATGTTTATGCATAATAATTATGGTTAAAGAAATTGAATATGAAAAATAAAATAAATTAAAATTTATTAAAAAATATGTAATATAATATAAGTTAATTTGGTTTTAGAATAAAATTTAAAATTGTTTTTAATTAGTGAAGAGTTTGTCTTCCTTGAATTTAAAAAAATGTTATAGTTTAAATGTTTTATGTTTTGGTTCTTTTTGATATTAATTTTGCTCGAAATTTGATGAGAAATTGTTGTATCTGCATATTAGAGTGGTTAAGTGTGTATAATCGAAGTGCCCTATGGGGTTTTCAACAAGTTGAATCCATTTATGCATTCATAAATGCAATTGAAACAATAGAAAATTTGATTTGTCCCAAGTTTATATCGTCTAATTCGGGTGAAAAATGCCAAAAAGTAGAACATTTAGACAACACCTAAGGAAACATGTTAAAAGTCCAAGATTCAAAGACATTTGGTAGGAGTGTACTTCTATCTCTTTACAGACCACCAACCGGTCATTTCCAGTGCCATGGGGTTTTCTTGAGTAAGGTGATTAGCCAACCCACATAGACCACAAGCCAATAATTTCCAAAGTCGTGGTTTTTCCTTGAGTAAGGTGATTTGTCAACCCACATTTGTAGATAGCAGCCACCAACATGTCATTTTCGATGGTATATGAGTCAACCCACATTTACGATGTAGCATTCAATGATGGTTGGATTTAGTGCTAGTTGACAACTAATTATGATAGGTTTTGCCACCTTCCAAAAAGAAGAAAAAAGAGTTAATAGTTAACATCTAAATATTGAAAAACAAGAATAATCTCAACAATAGTAAAGAGATTATCTTTATCATTTAGAGTAGGGTCTCAAAATATCTTCATCATTTAGACTAGGTTTTCAATCAATAATGAGGTCATTCTCAAATTACTCGTAGTTATAATTGTTAGATTTGGGTTTCTTTATGTATTTTATTGGTAAAAACATTTGTTGGAAATATGTTATTTTGCAAAAGGGAGTGAAGTAAAAGGTGTCTTTGTCAAAAAATTTAATGAACAACATAACCCATTTAGTGCTTAGGACTACACAGATTTAAGTTTTTTTTGAATGAGAGACACTAAATGACTTCCTTCTCATATTTTGGGACACACCCCGTGATAAAAAAAAATTCACATAGACAAACTTGCACATATTAAAAAGGAAAAACATCTAAAGATTAATTATTGTTAAATAATATTTCATTCATTTTTTTTTAATAGTAAAAAAAAAAATCATAATAGGAAAAGGCAATTATGCTTACATAAAATAACTATATGCAAGCCCATTAGAGGAAGATCTTCCTAAGGGTTTCAAGATGTACACAATAAGGACAACTACGCCCTCATGAAACCTTGGGAGTTTATCTTCGTCACGATAAAGGCCTTCGTCAAGAGAAAATAACTTTTCTTAGGCTCCAATTCCAACTTCCACAAGATTCTCAATTTGGAAAGTTGTAATTTTTGTTGGAAAGTTGTAATTTTTGTTTGTCTCAATCTCCACAATTTGTTCAGACGGCCATCTAGGACTAACATGCCACCAACCACTTATATTTGTTTGATGGTCTATCTTAGTGAATGCTTTAGATCTATTATATCTCTAATCTATCTACCATGTTCCAGGTCCTTAATGAATGGCAAGTTAAGAACCAAGGTTTAACTTTGTAAAAATCATCTTAGCCATATTAACAAGGTGGTTTTTATCCTTTCAATGAAATTAGGGTATCCAATCCCTTATTTAGAAGGTAATAATAATAAAATGTTTTTTTATCAAATAGTAAAGTTAAAAATCATGTATATTGGACAAATATTTTTTTTAATACTTAGAAAACACTACATGACAACCACCACAATGATCATAAAAAAGACTTCGAAGTTAAAAGATAGTTCCTTCCATAAAAGAAAATGTTTAACAAATTTGTATGCTTTCTAAACAAACTACGAATCAATAAAACCCTTTAATCTCAATGGTAATAAATATTTTCCATTAAAAACATCCTCTAGTTAATCTTTTCAACATAAATTTTTGTCCATTTATTAAAAGATGTAAGTATCCATTTGACACACAAAACTTGGCCCTTAAAATTACCAATAACTAGAATTTGAGCATGGTTTTCTTAATATAAATAACCATTTTTTAAGTCAATTTTTTTACTATGGATTTCAATTTTTTTTTACTATGGAGATATTTCATTTTATAAGTATGTAACTTTGTTAAGTCAATCGTGTTTGTTTAAATTACCAATGACTTAAATTTGAGGATGGGTTTCTTAATATAAATAATCATGTTATTAGGATTTCAATTTTTTTATTATTATGAGTTCATTTTATAAGTATCAACTTTGTTAAGTCATTCATGTTTGTTGGGTTTGATGTTTTATTTTTATTTTTCATATTTGAAGTAATTTATGTGTATGAATATATGTAAATTATATAAGAATAAAGTCAATCATGTTTGTTGGGTTTGATTTTTTATTTTTATTTTTCAAAGATTTTTTATTTTTATTTTTCATATGTGAAGTAATTTTGTAATTTGTGTGTATGAATGTATGTAAGTTGTATAAGAATAGTTAGATGTATTTATAATTTAAGGAAATATGTTATTTTTTAAATTTTAATAAATTAAATTAAAAATAAAAATAAAAATCTAATAAAAATAAATTTATTATAATAATTAAAAATTATAAAAAATTGATTGTTTTATAATAAAATAAATTAGTATAAATTTATTTCATTCCAAAGTGTTTAAATACCAACAAAATTTTTAGATTTTTTCCAATTCTTTTCACTATTTATTAGATCCAAAATTAAGATGGATCTATGTTAGTAACAATAAAAGTTATATACATGTATTTTATAATGTTTTGGTAATGTTGCTACATTATATTGTTGAAGGGTGTTGTCACCGATGTCAAAGTCAGCCATCGACATGAAGAAGCCTATAATCTTACTTGAAGGAGTCTCCAAAGTGGTCTCCTTATGGCGTAGCTTTAAGCATGGCCCTCACAGGAATACACTTTGAGGAAACCCACAAGAAGACTCGAAGGTGTGGTCAAGAAGCCCCACAATTGCTTGAAGAAAAAGAGTATGAAGGACATTGAAAATACATACAAAACCTTCTTGGATTGATAGTCCTCATCAAGTCACTTCCAATGGTAGGTGGCACACAACGTGGTTCCTCACGGTTGAGGAGATATACCCTCTTAAATATGATCATGTAAATTTTCCCCTAAAAGTGTTGCAAACAAGAAGTTATAGGTTGTCCCTAAAGTCAAGTAAAGGAGGTACTTGGAAGGGTATAAATACACATGAATAAACTCTCATTTTCAGCATGGAATCTTGCAATCTATTAGCACAAATTTGGTATCGAAGGAATAGGAGGGTAAGGAGCTCGCGAAGCTGAGGAAGGTTTGATCTCGTGCATTAGTTTTTGGAGATTTCCTCATTGGTTGAACACTCTTGTCCCACGAGAAAGCTCTGGACAATCCTTGCTAGTTGAACGCCTTTGTCCTGTGAGGCCTTGCTGGAAAACACATCGTCGTATCGTGAGGAACAACTAGAAAACCAAGTCTTGTCCCACGAGGATCTTTGTGATTAGGGTTTGCAGCAGGTCATTCAGATCATATTTGCAACAACGTCATCTCTTGGCATCTTGGCTAGGTTTTATGTGGTTGTTGGATTTCTCTATGGACCTAGTTTGATGATGATAATGTATCAATGGTAGTGATAGTATATATATATATATATATATGAGGGTGGAAGGAAGGGGCAAGAAAAGGAGGTTGGAGCCTCCTTCCAGTTGGAGCTGGAGAATCTAGGGAGTTGTAGATTACTTAAAGTTGGAGCCTATAAATTAGGGGGTTAATGCCTCCTTCCAGTTGGTGCTGGAGAATATTGGAAGTTGTAGCTTCCTTTGAACGTAAAATTTTTATTAAATAAGAAAAACATTCCATAAATCTCTTGTGCACTATGTATTTCTTCTTATGTTGTTTAATGTATATTGGGTTGCATTTATTTGATTAAATTGTTAAAGTTTAAAAAGTGTTAAATTTTACTTGATACTGATTCATCACCCCTCTCAATATCAACAATGGGTATTAGATCAGGTTGCCTTGAGAATAGTCTAATCACTAGAACGAAGATCGTGAAAAAATGGAAGGCCACATTCCAGATGGGATTCCACCATTTGATGGAAACAATTATGCATACTGGAGAAACATAATGCAAACTTACTTGACAACTTTAGGAGTGGATATATGGCTCTCAGTTGTCAATGGCTATAAAGCTCCCAAAAATATTCCAATTGATCTAGATGAGAAGAAATTAATGAGTTGTAATTGAAAGGCCAAGAATGTTATCTTAAGTGGATTGACACTAATTTTTTTATAGCAAGGTGATGGGTTGCAACACAACTAAAGAAGTTTGGGACAAACTTCAAAATATTTATGAAGGTGATCCAAAAGTCAAGCAAGTCAAGATTCAATGACACAAATCACAGTTTGAAAATATGAAAATGGATGAAAAGGAAGATATTACAACCTATTTGATATGTTAGGGACCTAACCTCCCTAACCCCTCACTTAGGTAGAATAATATAATTCCATGTAATAAAGGCCAATATTAATAAGGCCTACCAATAAGGAAGAATAAGTCAAATGTAAGAAGACTTAATAGAATTTTTCGCTTCTAGAAGGATCTTCCTCTAGATTATTCTTTTGGATAGATAGATTTAGTATAAATAGGAATAGAGGGTATGAGAAATATTTTCTTGGAGATTATTGTAATAGATCTATGCTCTGCAGGAGGTTTCCCCCTCAAAGAGGTAAGTGAGCATTGTTATCATTAATTAAGGTGCTCTTTCTGGTGTTATTCTAGTATTGTTCTGGTTATATCATTGTTGATCTACCATATCTATGCTAAAATATTTATGTTCTGCATACTGTTTTATATCTAGAATACTACAAGTGGTATCAGAGCACCTTACTCAACAGAAAATTGTGGGTTAATTTTTTTTTAGCGTAGAGACGTATTTTGGCATCTTAAAACTACAAAGACATGTTGTTCAACGAATAAATACGTGATCAGGGAAGCATACATACAGGAAATACAAGTGGTTTTTAAGCACAAATATATTGGACACCCTTGTAACCCATACCGGTACCCCTTTGAGTGGTAGCGCATCAGAAAAAAATTGTATATGGATCATCCTAGATGTCCTGAAGCCCTCCATAGTGTTGGCAACCAACAATTCTGTGAAATTTTATCATAATAAAAGTCACCACCAAGGGATAAAAAAATTTCTGTAGTTGCCTCCTCCTCATATTTACAAACGTTTTTGTCCTCTGGTTTTGAGGAGATTCTTTGGCCTAGCTTATTATAAGAGTATTTCGTTTAAATTTCCCATTTGTTTGTTTAATTTCATGACTGCAAGCATGAAATTAAAACAAAAGTTTGGCTTGGGTAATCATTTTATAGTTTTTGGTTTCTTTGTTTCTTTTGCAAATGAGATTACACCTAAAGGGCATCTATTTTTTTTTAAAACCTTTAAGTTTGTAAGCCTATTTGTTGATCCATTACCATTATACTTGATTGATTCACTATGAGAAATATGACTTGGTCATATCTATGGTTCATTATATGATTTTGATATTTGATATGCCTAATTGCGCAAAACCTTGAATTAAGTTTTGAAATATGCTTATTTCTCTTACCAGTCATATCACAATCCTATCACTCTGGTACAGGACTGATGTATTCATAATTCCACATCATCCTTTTGTCCTACATAATTAAGACTCTCATTCATTATTCGAATAGGTAAGTGATAATGGTTTGGGTTTAATGTTCATTGCACAGAGTGGTTTACAAGCTTGGGCGTCCTCTGATTCTTTGTCACTCAAAGATCAAATTACCAAGCATGATAGCCTCCCAAGTCCGTATGTATTGGGCCTCTTCTGATTTTACAAATCTCTCCCTATTTTTTGTGTATTGGAAAATGAAACATCCCTCTCCTTGCCTTTACTATGTATGTTTGATAGAACCCATCGTTCCCGAAGTTAGAATTGAACCGAATGGCTCACAAGCCCTCCTCACCCACAACGATGCCATAACCGATTTACAGGCACATGGTTGGGACATTTTCATCTAAAATTCTGAGGGTTATAACCTAGAAGTTGCACGAGATTTTGATCAATCGTTTGATGGCTCTAGAGAAAGAATTTGGGATCTCCAACTCGAAGTAATCGAGGATTCTATAGCACGAGCTATAGGATTGTCATAGGAGGGATAAAGTTGGTTCAAAAATGTCAAGCTAGAAGGCATGCCTTGGAGTATGCTCATGGTCTCTAAGAAATCAAAATGTTTCCCTAAAGGTACACTGATTACTCTCATAAAACCTTGATGGCATTGCCTGATTCTAATTCTTAAACAGTTCATAACTTGTGAGGGTAGATATAGATTAGTGTTGTTGTATCACATTCATTTGTTGATGATATTTCTAGGGTTCAAGATAAATATTCCTTTCTATCTGTTTATGAGCCTGCATAAAATGTCTAAGCATTATCAGAAATAGAGTTTAAACCCTCTATCTAGCCTTTTCCACCATGGGCTTATTTGAATTTTGTTGTTGTTGCATTTAGATCAGATTGGGGATACTTGGGAAGATTTCCTGTGTAGAAACAATTTCTCCCTACCTAAGAACACAGTAGACGCGCCTCTCCTTTCCAGTATAAACCCCAATCCTTGTAACCCTATGACCGAAAATATATATGTTGATCCACATGTTGAACATATATATGGTATATCTCTGTAATGTCCTTGTAACCCTATGACCGAAAATATCTCTGTAACACTTGTAATTAGTACATAGATTGTTAGAATCATAGCTTTAGATTCGTTTATTTCTTTTATTGTTTTTAGGACCTTAGTTGGATAACAGAGCCATTAAACCCATCGGGTCAGATCATACCAAACGGCTTGGGTTAATTAGAAAACCCCAGTCTACCTCTAGCCTTCCATTTGACAGTGTGTCACTTATGCCCGTCAATAAATGGAGCTAGAAGGAGGGCCTGAAATTAATTGATGGCACGTGGAGGTCGCAAGACCCCTCCAAATAATCTCTCTCATGTCGTAATGCGTAGTCACTCAGACACAAACGCTACACTTGAAACAACTACTACCTCAAATCATAACCCTGATATTCTCGCCGAACCAACGACACCAATTTCTCAAGGGATTGACGTGCAAGAAATTGTCCGCCAGTCACCCATAAGAACTCAAAGTGCCTTATCCCATATTAGACAACCTGGTAGACAACTCAATCAACCCCTTGATTTTATAAATCTTCAAGAACAACTTCAAGGCACTAGTCTACCTAGAAACACTTTAGGTGATAATATTTCCAATCCCATTGAAGCACTTATCCTTGGTGCCAGAGGATCTGGTATTCTACCGTCCCCACCTAGTTCTTCTCCACCTTAATCGGGAGGCGAATCCTTGGACGAAGGTAGTTCTTCATCTAAACCATCTCAACCTTCAACTCCACCAACTCCCATGGAAAAACAAAATAATCTTGCTAGACCTTGGCTCAATCAAGATGTCATGGTTGTGGCGGGACCCCAACATCCTTTGCCTAAACATCTAGAGAAATGGTTGCCAAAATTTGATCTAGATTCGAAGCAATTAGCGGAGGATCACATCAAGAAATTTATTCTAGTCGTTAGACTCCGGAGTGTTAAACACAAAGATGTTGTGTGCATATTATTTCCTTACACTTTTGAGGGGAATGCCCCAACCTGGTATTTTTCTCAACAACCTCAAACCATCATCTCTTGGGACAAGTTCGAAACTTGTTTTTTAGAAAACTTTGGAGATGATAAATCTCTAGAAGTATTGGTAATGGAACTCTCTAGATTAAAGATGAACCCTAAATAAAAAGTTAAATACTTTAACCAGATATTCCTGACACTAAAAAAAAAAATCCCTGCAAATTCAATGCCTGCGGAAAACTTAATTGTTTCATATTATAAGAAGGCCCTGCATAACAACATAGCCATATAGGTTAAAAGGTACAAAAATAACACGTTGTTAGAAGCCTTTGAGGAGGAAATTCAGATTGAGAAAGACATATTGAGCTTAAAATATAATCTAAGTAGTGAAGGTGAAACAACTTCATCTTCTAAGAAGAAAATAGAAATTCTCACTAGGCCTCCTCAACCTAAAACTCAACAGGAAACATTAGACTTGGAGAGCTTGCAGAAAGATTTCCAGAAACTGTCCAATCAGGTTGTTGACTTGAAAATATACGTCGAGGAGGCATCTACAAGTAAAGGAAGTTTCAAGCCTCCTTTTAGAAAACCTTTCCCTCCAAACCGGCCAAACCTAACCACATAAGGTCTAAATTTTGAAAGTTTACAGTATGCTTTGCAAAAGATATTGGAAGCACATGACAATTATGTTTATGTTCCTCCTAAAAATTTTGATGATACAGTTGATGAAGAGGTACTAGAAGAGGAGGAATCATCTCCTTTCGTTTTCGGGCACTTGTTAGACAATATTTTTCAAGCAAATTATGAAATTGTTCACCCCTACAACATTAGACGTAAAACACAAAACAAGCTCGCACCCGAAACAAGTAAATATATGTTTTCAAAACAACCAAAGAAAACTGAAACAAGACAAAACATAGCTGCCCCAGTTTTAGAATATGATTTAATTGAAGATCTGAAAAAATTAAGGGAAAATATTTTTTTTTTTGAATTGTTGAAATTTCCTCTTATTTTGCAAAAGATGCTCCAAAGCATCGCTCAAAATAGTAAAAAGAATGATATTAACAAAAAAAAATCAACAGAAATTACCTTAAACATAGCTAAAAATGTCGCAAGTAAAAAGATATTTGAAAATCAAGATAAAAGGGACTTACCAAAAAAAAAATGTAGGAAACTTAGATAAAACTGTTTTAGGAACAACAATAAAAAATCAACAGAATTCTGTTGTTTCCGCATGAAAAAATGTGCCTCCTTTTTTATTAACTTTTGAAATTTTTAATAGGAATGTTCATAACTGTATGGTTGACTCTGGTGCATCATCAAACTTTATGCCTTTGTCTGTATGCTAGAAAATTAATGTTGAAGTGAAACCTTCCAATTTAAAAATCATCCAATTAGATTGAATGAATGTTAAAGTTATCGGTGAACTTAAAAATGTGTTGATTAGATTATCATCCAATCCCAAAGTTCATCAAGTAATTGATATTATCGTTTTTGACATTCCTGAATTTTATGGTATGTTTTTAAGGAGAGATTGGTCAGAATAGCTACACGGTTATTTTTCTATAGACTAGTCTCATTTGTGGTTGTCTGAAAATGGATATCCCAACAAGATCGGAATAAACAAAGAACATTACCTTAAGCATACCGTGATAGATCTGAACAACTCAAATGAGCCTTTCATTACCATCGCAAATTCGATTGAAACGCATGGAATGAATACCTTTTTTCGGTAACTTCATGACTAAAATTTCATCTATCACTGATCCAGAACAACAATCTGAAGTAACAACCTATACTCAAGAATCAGTTTCACCAAATATGCCAAATATTGCTAATGATGCACAAAACTGGTCCCTATATTTTGATGGATCCAAATCCCGATAAGGGGCAGGTGTCGGTTGTGTGCTCATCGACCCTACAGGTAATAGAACATTTATTGCTTGTCAATTAGAGTTTGAATGTACTAACAACACAGTAGAGTACAAAGCACTCCTGTAGGGACTTAGGAAAGCACTGGACATGGATGTGCAAAATTTGGTAGTATTTGGTGATTCAGAAATAGTAGTCAAACAGGTAAGAAATGCAATACATTGTTTGTCACCGCATCTGAAGAATTACCAAACCAAGGTATGGGGTTTAATGCACAAATTTCTGGCATTTAATATAAATTCCATTGATAGGATGAGTAATTCAGAAGTTGATTTACTAGCCAATGTTGCTTATAAATTGTTGCATGTTGAAGGTCTTTCTCCTAATGTGTTTTCTATCAAATTGTTATTCAGGCCATTGATTCCAGACAACATCACAAATTGGAGAGTATTTGATGATGATCAACAAATCATCAACTCTCTACATATGGAAGACACCTTCAAGGATGCAATGATTGATGAAGACACTCACAACGAGAATCTTCGATATTTCACGGTAATATCTTATCCTCGATCTTTAGAGTCATCATTTGAGATGGTAAACTCTATCCCCAAATCTGTTGTGAGATTAGAGAAACTTTATGACTTACATGACAAGTTTAGAGGGGTAGTCAATTGCAAAACTAGCAGTTCCTCTTTTCTCTACGAAACCGTAAATTTAGGAACACAAGATAATCCTCAAAATATTAATCTAGGAAAGGGGTGTTTAGAACAAGAAAGGTTCACTTTTATAAAATTATTCAAATAATTTAAAGATGTATTTTCTTGCACATACGACGACCTGAAAAATTTCAACCCAAACATCATACAACATGTAATCCCTATGAAGCCCCAGACTCATCCTTTCCAACAAAAATTGAGGAAAATGCATCCTAAATTGGAACCTATCGTTAAAAAGGAACTAAATAAATTACTAACTGCAAAGATAATTTTTCTAGTTAGGCATACTCAATGGGTTTGTAACTTAGTCCCTGTAAGGAAAAGAGTGGAGAAATTTGACTTTGTGTCAATTTTTGAGATTTAAATCGAGCATCTGATAAAGACAACTATCTTGTTCCTCCAATGGAACAAATTCTACAACAGGTGTCTGGTTCCGAAAGACTATCTTTATTAGACAATTTTTCAGGATACAACCAGGTCTTGATATCTCCTTCAGACCATCTTAAAACCACCTTTCTTACCTCATGGGGCACTTACGCCTACAGGAAAATGCCTTTTGGACTGATAAATGTCGGTGCCACTTTCCAGAGAGCAATTGGTATTGATTTTTGTGGCCTCATCAACCAGTCAGTTGTGGTCTATCTTGACAATGTCATTGTCTTTTCAAAAAACAAGAAAGATCACTTGTCCCACCTTAGGGATGTCTTAGAACGATGCCGCAAGTTCAGCATACCTCTCAATCCCAAAAAGATAGTCTTTGCAGTAGAACAAGGGAAATTGATTAGGTTTATAATGTCTAAATATGGAATTATAATTGATCCTAAAAGAACCCAAGCCATTTCCAAACTTCTCCCTCCTTCTTCTAAAAAAAATCCATGCAATCCTTTTTTAGTAAAATCAATTTTGTTAGACGGTTTGTCTCGAGCTTTTCTGAAATGGTTAGACCTCTACAAAATCTAATTAAAAAGGATTTTGTATACAGATGGGGACCACAAGAAAGTCAGGATTTTGATTCAATTAGAAAAGAAATAGTAGAAGCACCTTCCCTGATGATCCCCAATTTTTCTCAAGATTTCACTCTATACACATTTGCATCTGACAGATCCTATGTTGTTGTGCTTACACAGAAAAATGTTGAAAGCAATGAGATACCCATTGCCTTCATGACGTTTTCTTTTAAAGGAGCATAACTTAATTATCCTGCGGTAGATCAATAGGCATATGATATCTTTAAAGAAGTCAAACACTTTAGGTTTTACCTGTTGAAATCCAGGACCAAAGTTGTTGTTCCTTACCCCGCTGTAAGAAATTTGTTAGTACAAAAAGAGTTGGGTGAGAAAAGGGAAAATTGGATGACATCACTTCAGGAATATGATCTTGAAATAACCCCTACCCAAATTGTTAGAAGTCGAGGCCTGTGTAAATTAGTGGATGATTCAATTGAGAAATCTGAAAGTCAAACAAATGCATCAACTATAAATCAGCATGATGAGAAACATATCAGTTGTGCACAAACGGTTTCCAATTCTTGGTATGAGAATATCAGATTTTATTTGTTGTATGGATCTAATCCTCGCAATGTTGATCCCAAAAATAGAATATAAATTAGGCTTAAATATGCATCTTTCAAATTAATCAATGATATATTATTTTGAAATAACTTCGACGATGTTTTTTTGCGTTGTTTAGAAAAAGAAGAGTCTGAAAAAGTGTTGGTTGAACTTCATTCTAGTGATGTCGGTGGTCATTTTGGTGGATATAACACTTCCCACAAAGTGATAAGGGTTGGATACTATTGTCCTACCTTGTTTAAATATGCCCATATGTTTTCCTGCAAATGTATACTCTGTCAAAAGGCTACAGGACGGGTGAAAAAGGCATCTTTTCCTTTGCAACTTGTTACTATAGATGAAACTTTTCAACAATGGGGCCTGGACATTATAGGACCAATAAATCCCCTTTCCTTACAACAGCCCAAGTACATTCTCACGGAAACAAACTATTTTACAAGATGGTTTGAAGCTTTACCTTTAAAAGTGGTCAACACCAATCAGGTAGTGTCTTTTCTAAACTCCCATATTATCACTCGATTCGAAATTCTTGAATGTCTGGTTTTTGACAATGATTCGTATTTTTATTCCCTAGATATGAATGTTTTCACTCTTGAAAAAGGGATTAAACTGAATTATTATGCCAGATACTACCCTCAAGGGAATGTTCTAGCCGAGTCGACAAATAAGAATTTAATCAAGATTATAAAAAGGACAGTTTCTGAAAACAACAAGAATTGGCACAATGCATTGTACAAAGAACTTTGGGTTGATAGGGTAACTCCAAAGGCATCAATTGGTAACTATCCTTTCGTCCTCATTTATGGAAGAGAATCCATCCTCCCCCCACATTTTTTGCTTCCTTATTTGCAATTATCACAGAAATTTCAAGAAGAAGAGTGTCCAGAACCAACAATTTGTGAAGAGTTGGGTCGATACAAGTTCATCCTATGAAAGGAATTTTGATGTTGGGGATTTGGTTCTCGAGTGGGACAAAGCGTACGAGGGTAAGGGAGAACATACCAAGTTCCAAAACCTGTGGCTGGGACTGTTTGTAATTTCTGAAAATTTGGGTCCTAGTTCTATTCGTTTGCATAACTCGGAGGGGCATTCAGACACTTTCCCAGTGAATGGACAAGCTCTCAAGAAATATTTCACTTGATGATTTCAGATCCACCCCTTTTGTAAATATTTTTTATTTTTAATTTTGTTTTTGATTTTGGTTGTTTTCATTTTTCTTGATTTTGATTTGTTTTCTAGATGATTATTTCTAGATCATGATTCATTTGTTGAAGGGAATCATAATTTTTATTCATTAGCAACAGTTGATAATATTTCAAGCACCTGAACAGTAAGTGCTAGACTCATATCAACGAAAGTAAGTTTCTATCCAGTTATTGTTTATGGTTTCTCATTAAAATCACACAAAGACACAATTATCCTTAACAAACTTCTAACGTCATCCTTGTTTTAATGAGAAAAACTCAATGTTCTTACCCATCCTAGAGATGATTTCTTAACAGAAATATGATTGTCCAAATCATGATGGAAGTCATCAGAATAGAAAAATAATTCTTAAATGATAAATCCTTTCTTTACCGGACTATGAGATCTTCAGTATCACCTCGCTCTCTTAAATATCATGAAGTTTATGGAAATTTATAAACAAATTTTAGAGAGTTGGAAGCACTTTAATGTGTGGGAATTGTGTGTAAACCCACTAGGACACTGAACAAGTATGCTGGCAGTGGGTAAATGCACACATGATACCAAGGCAACTTCATCAGGGTATTGAATAGGCCTTATGGCAGCAAAGCAATGTCGGGTTTTCGAAGAACCTCAGGTATGTCTTTAAATTGATCAGGTGTCATGATGCGTTTATCATGAATGAACGACTCTTGGATGGGATAGAGGAACTGGAGTGGGTTAAATGACATCTTGTCGAGCCTATGGATGCCTACTAGTAGTAGTGGCCCTATCAATGGTATCAAAGTCATCTGTATAAACATCGCTATACCTGTGATCTAAACAAGATATCAGATTACAATTTCAGACAAAAATGTATCTGATACTATGACTATCTGATTTTTCTGAGTTATTTTCGAAATGCTTGATCTGTCGTTAATTGTCTCCAAAATTTATTTCATCTGTGCCCCTGATATAAATTTTTGGCGATGCAGAGATAACTGCTTCGCCCAATGTGTCGCCATTGTTGGCAACCAACAATCCTATCAAATTTCATCATAATAAAAGTCACCACCAAGGGATAATTTATTTTTTTGTATCTGCCTTCGCCTCATATTTACAAATGTTTATGTCCTCTGGTTTTGAGGAGATTATTTGGCCTAGCTGATTATAAGAGTATTTCGTTTAAATTTATTGTTTGTTTGTTTAATTTCATGACTGCAAGCATGAAATTAAAACAAAAGTTTGGCTTGGGTAATCATTTTATAGTTTGTGGTTTCTTTGTTTCTTTTGCAAATGAGATTACACCTAAAAGGAATCTATTTTGTTTAAAAACCTTTAAGTTTGTAAGCCTATTTGTTGATCCATTACCATTATACTTGATTGATTCAATATGGGAAATATGACTTGGTCATATCTATGGTTAATTATATGATTTTGATATTTGATATGCCTAATTGCACAAAACCTTGGATTAAATTTTGAAATATGATTCTTTCTCTTACCAATAATATCGCAATCCTATCACCCTGGTACATGACCGATGTACTCACAATTCCACATCATCCTTTTGTCCTGCATAATTAAGACTCTCATTTATTATTCGAATAGGTAAGTGATAATGGTTTGGGTTTAATGTTCATTGTGCAAAGTGGTTTACAATCCTACACGTCCTCTGGTTATTTGTCACTCAAAGCTCAAAATACCAAGCATGATAACCTCCCAAGTCCGTAGGTATCGGGCCTCTTCTGATTTTACAGACCTCTCCATATTGTTTTTGTATTGGAAAATGAAACCTCCCTCTCGTTGCCTTTACTGTGTTTGTTTGATAGCACCCATGGATCTCGTGGTTAGAATTGAACCTAATGGCTTGCAATCCCTCCTCGCCCACGATGATGCCATAAGTGATTTACAGGCACATGGCTGGGACATTTTCATCCAAAATTTTGAGGGTTATAACCTAGCAATTGTACAGGATTTCTCTCAATCGTTTGATGGCTCTAGATCAAGAATTGAGGATATGAAACTCGAAGTAACCAAGGATTACATATCACGAGCTACAGGATTCTCACAGGAGGGAAAGATGGTTCAAAAATTCCAAGCTAGAAGGCATGCCTTTGAGTCTGCTCATGGTCTCTAAGAAATCAAAATGTGTCCCTAAAGGTACATTGATTACTCTCATAAAACCTCGATGGCATGACCTACTTCTAATTCTTAAATAGTTCATAACTTGTGAGGGTAGATATGTCTTAGTGTTTTTGTATCACATTCATATGTTGATTTTATTTATAGGGTTCAAGCAAAATATGCCTTTCTATCTGTTTATGAGCCTGCTTAAAATCTCTAAGCGTTATCCGAAACAGATTTTAAACCCTCTGTCTAGCCTTTTCCACCATGGGCTTATTTGAATTCTGTTGTTGTCGCATCTAGATCAGATTGGGGATACTTGGGAAGATTTCCTATGTAGAAACATTTTTCCCTACCCGAGAACACAGTAGATGTGCCTCTCCTTTCCAATACAAACCCCAATCCTTGTAACCCAATGACCAAAAATATAGATGTTGATCCACATGGAGACCGTGTGACCACTGAACGAAACTCTCTTGCTATGCAAAACCCTTTGGGAAAAGATCCATGATATAATTTCGTGGCCAGAAAATTGTTAGAGGAGGTAATAGATGTATTAAAGGAGAGGGTTTCTCCTCCTCCTACTGTTGAGTCGAATCACGGTTTTATTAACAAATCAATTGTTAAGAAAAATCACAAAAAGAAGAAACAGGGTAACTCATATTTGAGTTTTGTAAACAAGAGACCAGGAAGGTTAATATCCAGGAGTCTGAGAAATCGTCAGCAAGATCATCTGAGCTCGATCTCAGTGATCGAGGTCGATGATCACTTGTCCGATGATGAAATCAATGAATTTCTTGCCCAAGAAGAAGTGGATAACTAGTGTCTCGGAAATGAAACTGGTAGTGAGGCTATACAATACAATTTTATTTCTGAACTACCTTCATTCTTAAAAAATCAAGAAGGCTTCGTTGGTATAAGACATGATTTGAAGCAAGCTATAGAACAGGCCAAAGCACCCATTGCAAAACACACTCAACCTCTGCCAGCCATAGAACCTGTACACTGTGAAACTTGTCTTGACTGGGTGGAACAATATTACAGAGGTATACCATACCTCCAGGCACAGTTAAAACATATGGTTTCTCGAAACTACTTGCTTGAAAGGGAAAATCAATAATTCAAGGCACGTGTTCAATCCAACGCAGATCGAGCAAGTAAAAGGTTCAAATGAGTCGGTAATGTGATTATCAATAATGCAACAAATTTCAACACTATCATTAACTCAGAATTATCATATCCTTCATTGTCTAATCTCTAAAATGATAAAAAATGGTTTTGATTCTCTTTGATTTGATTCTATTGTAAAACTTAGATACTTATATTTAATTTGATTTTGTTGTTAATTTAAGACTAGCTATAGAATCTCACGGTTCTTTAGCCAACCTATTTCTAAATGTTAGTTTGTATTGTTTTCTAAAATTCAATTTTATTTTATTATTTTCGTGAGTTATGATGCTATTCACAAAGAGAAGAAATCATGGATTATGCACTGCATGGCTTAGTTATTTCTCATTTTGTTTGATAAAACAATTTCATTTATGTAATTAATTTTGATGAACAAACTCCTACAGGATGTTTCTTTGTTGTCCTATTTTTGTAAAGCAATCTAATTTTCTAGGATTACCCTCTATCTTGCATGATAAGAGGTTGTTGATCCAAGACAGGTTTAAATAGTGGTTGTTGTTTAGTAGTATGAACAAATTTTGGTTGGACTATAGTATGGACATGTAATTTCGGGAATTGATATGGGAAATAAATTCATTGTTGGCTTTAGACCTATGTGATGCTTATTCCATTGTGTTCCCCTACTACCTCTGTATTATGCGATATTATTATGGTTGATTTAGCTTTAGCCTTGTCATCATATGGTGTTTCATATTATTAAATATTTAGATGTTGTCCATAATCTATCATTCCATTTTGTAACTATTATCAATCGATTATTTAATTATTATTGAGTTTATTTTAGATGTTAAATGATTGACAATATCAATACTTAAAATTGAGTTTTCCTTCCTTCTTAGATATTGATTATCTTAAGATCACATGATTCCTTTTTTTATTATTAGTTATGTAATGTCCCTTTCCAAATAGGAGCTCTAGAGAGGAGGCTTAATGGTCTAAACTGCCCCGTTAGACTATAGCCAGGGCCAAATAGGGGTAAACAGGGTTACTAGAGGTCACTCTAGTCACAGGTGTTATATTTGGAAAATGACATTGAGCTAAAAAGGGTTAAAAGAACTTTTAAGTCATTATGAGCTAAATATAGAAGTCAACAGTGAATTACGGTTTCAACAATAATTTAGGGTTTTGGAAGTCAACAATGAATTAGGGTTTCAGCATGATTTAGGGTTTTGGAAGGATATAAAGGAAGGTTCAGCGACCTAATTCATCATTATGTAGATTATGACTTGTCATTGAGGAGAAGAGGTGCAACTCAGGAGAGATAGTTCAGTGTATTCCAGAAGGAAGAGACCAGTTGGCTGATTTCCGTGTTGAAAGACACACCCTAGTCACTGGGAAGATCATCCAGGTCTTCCATAATTCTTCATTGATTCCGCAGTGCTCCCGTATTCTGGGTATTATCTTTTAGTTGTTTATTTGTATTCCGGCTAATATAATTTTGTCTTTTGATCTAGCCAAGTGTTGTTATTTTCTTCAGCCGCGGTTTCTTATTTGTATTTCGGCTAAGATCCTTTGTTTGTTGATCTAGTCGAGTATTGTCATTTTATTCAGCTGCATTCATCCATTTGTAATCCACAGAGATATCATAATACAAACTTTGCACTCCTTCGTTGCGTTTATTATTTGTATGATCATTTATATGATGTAAACCTTTGATCCTACACACACATTACCATCGTTCCCTAGACTAGCCAAGTCAGGAACATTACAGTGGTATCAGAGCTTTAGTCCTTCCATCCTATGACTAAATACAATGAGTGTAGAAGAATACCCAGAGAGAGGTGAACATGTAGGTGAAAAATATGTCACTTACGATAGGCATAAGGAAAGAAGGCATAGGCCTGATGTTGCCCCTTTTCCTCCTAGCTTAGAGGAAGAGGAAGAGGCACACAGAGAAGAAAAGAGAAGGGCATCTCGTGAGGCTGAGCGTAAGGTAGAGAGGATGCTAGGATACATGAGAGACCAGAGGGCAGTGGGAAGGCCCCCATAGATCCAGAGGAAACTTTCATGCAGGTTATCAACGGTATGTTAGCTAGTCAACGGACCATGTCTCAGTCCTTGGCATAGGTGGTTGATAGATTGGCTAGAGTGGGCACCCCATATACACAACTCCCACATGCAGCATAGGGGAAATCGGGAGCAGGCAGTAGACCCCAGTCACCCTCTCACACATACACCTCTGCGAGTAGGATTCCTAGACCCTTGTTTCCTAGTTTCCAGAGGGCACCCCCGATAGTAGCACCGCCACTGATAGCACAGAGGCCACCCACTCATGCCGATGACATTGCAGATTATAGGAGGGAGTATGTAGCATTGGGTCGTGACTTCCATCAGGACATGACCTTAGTCGAGTACTATGGACTCAGACTCAGGAACTGCCCCAGAGAGATGTAGAGGAGAGGACCACAACAGTAGCAGGGGCATAACCTTGATTTCATCCGAACAATTGGGAAACTCACCATCCCTTCTTTCGATAGATTGTCCAAATACACTGCTAGATATTGGGTACAAAATATAGACATGTATTACAAGCTGAACCAGATGACCGAGACAGAGGCCATCAGTTTCGTGACCTTACACTTGGAGGGTGAGGAACACAAGTGGTGGTATCATGGACTGGTGACATTGGGTCACAGTTGCATCTCCTCCTATAGTGAGTTTATAGATAGCCTCATGGATAGGTTTGATAGGAAGGATCCCGAGATACACTTCAGGGATCTAGCCCAGTTGAGACAAACTGACACAGCAGAGGCATTCATCACAGAGTTTCAGTGGGTAGCTGTGGTAGTGACATATATATCAGAGCCTAGGTTGATCATGTTATTCATAGAAGGACTCATAGGTTCTTTGAGAGGATGGGTGAAGGCATACTGGCCTCCCACTTTGCAGGATGCCATCCTTCACACTCGAGATCTAGCAGACTCAGTGCCAAAGACTAAAACTTTCTCCAAACCATTTGTGCCCCAGAGGGATCGACACAGGAAACCATTCTAGAGAGAATGGAAGGCCAAGGAGAAGTTGGATGATGAGACTAGGTGAGAGCTTATGAGGAAGAAGCTTTGTTTCAACTGCAGAGATCCTTGGGTCCCAGGCCATAGGTGCATGGGCAAGGGAGAGATTCATTATATTGAGTTAGCAATAAACAGTGTGGAAAGTGAGCAGGAGGAGCAGGACAGTGGATCCACTAGTTCAGAGGAGTAGTCAACACCAACAGAGGAGCAACCTCCCCATAGACCACTGACACTGTAATATACCAGATATAAAATGTATACAGAATAGAACTAAAATGCTAGTAATGGCAGAATAACAACAATATAACTAGAACTTCACCACAATAACACTAAAATGATATAAGAATAACAACATAAATAACACTTTGAATCTGAAATAAATGTTCATGGGCCTCTTCGAGGGGGAAACCTCAAGTTGAGCAGAGCTCTATTACAATAATATCCAAGCTAGGGTTCTCATACCCTTGATTCTTATTTATACTAAAAAGAAGCATCTAGATGAAGATCCTTCTAGAAGCGAAAACTTTTATTAGGTCTTCTTACATCTTCCTTATTCTATTTTATTAAAAGGCCTTATTAATATTGACCTTTATTACATCCGAATATATTGTTCTACCTATGTGTGGGTTAGGACCCTAACATGTCTTCCCCCTTAAAAACAACCTTGTCCTCAAGGCTTGAGATGAGGAAATTGTTGCAGAATGGTAGTTGGTTCCCAAATGGTGTCTGTTGGAGTTGTATCTTTCCACTAGACTAGCACTTCCTTGATGGTTCTCTGATGTAGGCGATTCTCACGCTGGTCCAAAACTGCTTCTGGTTGTAGCCAAATGGATCCTTCTTCAGCTAACTCTGGAAGGTTGGTTTGAATTTGGCACTTAGCTCCATTCACCTTCTTTAAGCATGAAACATGAAAAACAGGATGTAGCTTTGAATGGTTAGGCAAAGCTAACTGATAGGCGACTTGTCCCACACGCTTGAGCACGGTATAAGGACCATAAAATTTGGGCACTAGCTTTTGAAAATGCTCGGCCTTGAGGGAAGTTTGTTTGTAAGGTTGCAGTCGAAGAAACACCTGATCCCCTTCTACAAATTGACGTTCAGAGTGACCTTGATCTACTTGTTGCTTCACGCAATTATGTGCCATGACCAAATTCTCTTTGAGGGTACAGAGAATGGCCTCTTGAGTTATAATTGTTAGGACAACTGCCTGGACCTTAGAGGCACCCGGTAAGTATGAGAGAACTAAAGGTGGCCTCTATCCATATACCACTTCAAAAGGAGTCATGTGTGTAGTTGCATGGTATAAAGTGTTGTACCACCATTCAGCTAGGGGTAACCATTGAGCCCACTGATTTTTCTTTTCCAAGGAAAAACAACTCAAATATGTTTCCAAACACTTGTTGACAACTTCCGTTTGGCCATCAGTCTGGGGATGATAAGTTGTGCTAAGATGCAATTATGTGCCTTGTATCTTGAACAGTTCTTGCCAAAAATTTCTTGTGAAAGTTTGGTCGTGATCAGAAACAATAGAGTGCAGCATGCCATGAATCTTGAAGACCTGATCCATGAATATTTGAGCCACCGTGGATGTTGTAAACGGGTGTTGAAGGGTTCAGAAATGAGCGTACTTGGAAAGGCGATCAACAACCACCATGATGATGGATTTATTTCTTGATTTGGGTAAGACGATAATAAAATCCATAGAGATATCCTTCCAAATAACAAGTGGAATCCACAACAGTTGTAGTGTTCCTGACGATTTGACTGTTTCTCCCTTATTGCATTCACACACGTCACATTCATCTACAAAATTACGAATATCCTATTTCATACCATCCCAGAAAAAGGAACATTTGAACCTATCATAGGTTTTGCTGAACCTGGAGTGCCCTGCTGTGGGTGTAGCATGAAGCTCAAAAAGTACCGTGGATTTAAGATTTGATTGTTTACTTAAATACAAATGGCCTTTGTATCGAAGTTCCTCATGTAGCCAAGAGTACCCTGGGGAAGCTGGAGAATTGGACTGCAATTGTTGGATCAACTGCGAACTTTTGGGGTCTTGTAGCCATTCCTGGTGAATGGCTTGGAGCCAATCTGGTACAATGAATGAAAGAGAAAAAAGGGATCCCTCGTCTTCATATTTTCGAGAAAGTGCATCCGCAACCACATTTTCTTTGTCTTTCTTATAAATGATCTCATAATCATATCCAAAGAGTTTAGTCACCCATTTTTGTTGTTCTGGGGAGGAAATGCGTTGTTCCATAAAATACTTGAGGCTTTGATGGTCTGTCTTAATTTGGAACCGTTTCCCCAATAGATAAGGATGCCACAGATCCATGGCATGCAGAATAACCAACATTTCCTTTTCATAGATGGATTTTCCCAGATTTTTTTCAGATAGTTGCTTGCTGGTAAAGGCCAAAGGTCGAACCTCTTTCATGAGGACAACACCAATTCCTTTCCCTGAGGCATCACATTCCAACACAAAGGTCTTTGTGAAATCAGGAAGGGCGAGGACTGGAGTAGTGTACATGGCCATCTTCAAGGTTTGAAAATCTTGAGCAGTGGCTGGAGTCCAAGTGAAAGAGTTCTTTTTGAGGAGAGCAGTGAGAGGTGTTGCAATATTCCCATAATTCTTAACAAACTTGCAATAATACCCTGTTAAGCCTAGAAATCCATGCAAGCTCTTAAGATTCTTTGGGTGAGGCCAATCTTGCATAGCTTCAATCTTTTTAGGATCCACCTTGACGCCATCTTTTCCAACCAGATGACCCAAGTATTCTACTTCTGAGGTGCCAAAAGCACATTTAGACTGTTTCAGGAAAAGTTGGTGCTAAGAGAGTAGATGGAGAAATCGATCCACATGAGCAAGATGGTCTATCTAGGTTTTTCTATAGATGAGGATATCATCAAAGAAAACTAAAAAAATGGCGGAGAAAAGGACGGAAGACATGATTCATGAGGCTTTGGAAGGTGGAGGGGGCATTACGCAAGCCAAAGGGCATGACAAAAAAATCATAGTGGCCTTCATGAGTTCTAAAGGTAGTCTTGGGAATATCTTCCTCTTTCATACGTATCTGGTGGTAGCTCGAACGTAGATCCAATTTAGTGAATAATTGGGCACCACTCAATTCATCCAAAAGGTCATCAATGACAAGAATGGGGAATTTTTATTTGTTCATAAGTTTGTTGAGGGCACGTAAGTCTAGACACATTCGCCAAGAACCATCTTTCTTCAGAACAATGACCATAGGAGACAAATAGGGGCTCGTACTAGGGCGAATAATGCCTGCATTAAGGAGTTCCTGGACCATTTTCTCAATTTCATTTTTTTGGGAAAAGGGTTGATGATACAGATGGATATTGGGAGGAAGGCTTCCTCGTACAAGGGGAAATGGAATTTGTTGGCTACGGAAGTCACCCCTGGATTGCAGCATGAGAAGAGCCCAATGCCCATCAGTTTATGTCATGATTTGTTTGTAAACGAGGTGATCGAATGGGATCTAACTCAAAACAACATTGTTCTAACTCTGAAACTAGTTCAAGTATGCATGAACAGGTGGGGTCTTAATCAAACTTCAGATAGTGAGTTGTAGTGAGGGTGAGTAAGGGGGAAGAATTGTATCAGAGAGATGCAAAGGTCTGTCATAAACATCAGGTTTCTAACAGACTGTAGGAGAAGGCATCTAAATGCAAGATCTTCTTACATTCAAATGCAAAAACCAGAGAATACAACAATGCAACAATAAATCCTTTATCATAACATAATTGCAATAGTTCACACGAATCAGTCGTTCACAAACTCCCTCAGTATGGGATGAAAATTTAGATGGAGTAAGAAAGACTATCTGTTATAAAATAAGAAATCTCACATACAGATGCATAATCAAAAAGCTAGAATGTATATTAAATCTTTACAGTCGGGAGCTTCGCTCTACCATCGATAACTTTTAAAAATGAAAAAACTGAGTACATATACTCAAACAGATTTTCCCAACAGAGGCGCGCTCACCCTTCAAGGCGTAGCGTCTCTTCAATCAAACTTCAGACGGAAACCCTTCGTCAGACATCTTCTTAACTTCACATGGCCTTTGCAAGGGAGGTAGCTGAAACATTAAAGGCCAAAATGGCATGTGCAGACTTCCTCTGGTCAGATGAGAACTCGGCGCAACCCCCTTTTTGGATAAAATCAGTGTACGAGACCATCTCGGGCAGACTGCCTGTCGAAACCTCCATGTCTTGCATTCAGTAAGTGAGCCGAGGTTTCAACTACCTCCATTCTCCTTCATTTAATTCTTTAGCGAGGACCAAGATCAGGGTCGGGCCGAACTGGTCTTTTGGAGAACGCAGTGATCCTTTCTATGGCTAAGCCCAACATTTCGACCCCTTTGCACAACTCTTTTTCTTTCCCCAAGTGATCGAGCGTCAAGACTGTGGGCCCAGCTCCTGAGCGTTTTCAGCACTTCATGCCTTGAGGCTGGGAGGGGGCTGATCCTTTCTCTTTGAAGTCGCGATGTAACCTAATCGCACATCATGTACCCCTCTTTTGATCAGACGGCCCGAAACACTTTCGGTGATACTGTGGGCCCGTCATTAAAAGTTCTTTTCCTTTCGTGATTCACGAGTTCGTGGGTCAAAGACCCTTAGCTCTCTTTTCTAAACTCTTGATCCCCGAGATGGCAATACGGGTCGGGCCCCTTTTCTGGATAGCGCTCTCTGCATGTAACCGTTAGCTAGAGCCCACGTACTAACGCCTCTCACAACTCGCAGCTTCGAAAACTGGAGTATCGAACTTTGGCATTCTCCCCTCGCGAAATCATGAGACGCGATGGTTAGTGAAGGTTGACCCCCTCTGGGCACTTTTCGTAACTCGCAGCCTCGCACAACTAAAATACATAGTCCGCCCTCTGAACTTATGAACCCCGAGTTCGAGAAATAACTACTGCGCTTATACTGATCGCGATTGACGCCCCTTGAAATACATTTTTGTTCCATACTTAGCGCAACTTGGTTAGCTACAACAACCCATTAACCGTTGCTCTGCTATGTCGATGAATTATTTCCGTAGAAGAATGAAGTGCCCACTCGCTTGATTTTAAGTCCTAAAAGGACCTCTTCGAGAAGACCGTTTGCCAGACCCTCCATTCCCCACACTTAATGAATGAAAGGAGGTTTCAACCACCCATTCTCATCATCATTTATTCCAAGCGAAAACCAGGATCGAGGTCGCATCAGATGGCACCTAAGGATCATGACGATCCTTTCGGCGACTGGACTCGGCGCCTTTTGCCCCCTTTTGCACAGTTCCTTTCTTCCTCAAGTGACCACAGGCTATGACCCTATGCTTACTCCCAAAGGTTCTTTCGGCATTCACGGATATGAAGGGGTTGATCCTTTCTTCTTGAAATCACGATGAGCGAAACGCCGAGACAGATTAATATGGCACCACGCGTCCTGCTAGATCTAACGGCTCTGAACTCTTCCAACGATGCCATGGTCCCGGGCCCTAGACACTCTCGCACCTCGTGCATCAGGAATATGAAGGAGATTCTCTTTGTTGCGTCGGAGTCACGATGAGCGAATAGACGAGGAGCCTAATCCCGCACCAGGTGTCTCCTGTGGATGGACGATCGAGATTGCTCCGTAATACTGCGGGCCCAGCTTTGGGCGCCTTCGGCGCTTTTGGGGTTCGGGGTTTCGAGATGCGGAATGATATGGAACTTTCTCCCTTTGAACTTGCGACTGTCAAAAAGCCGACGTGACCAGATCACATGCCACCCGCCCTCTGGGTGGGCGGCTGAGATTCTTCCCCGCATACAATATGGGCGTGATGTGTTTGCGCTAATTTCGGTGCAACTCCACTAACCATTATTTCCTGCCAACCGTTGATCTGCTCCTTTGGATGAATCTTGACTGTTGAGATCAAACTGCTCGCTCGCTTGATTTTTAGCCTGAAATGGGGCTTTACGTGCTATGCTTGGGTGTTCCTCGTACAACTTGCAGACCCGAATACTCTTATGCCTAGGACAAGAAATGTCGCTAACATTAGGCTCCATGGGGGATAGATTCATCCCTGTGATGCTCTAAGAACTCATTCCGTAGCTTCAGTGCCTTGCTGTTGGGCTATGGAGTCATGCTCAAAACATCCCGCTGCTGAAAATACAGGCCGAAAAATAAAAGCAAAAAAATAAAGATACATGCTCAAAGGAGCTTATTTATATACAATCCTAAACTAATAAAACACTTTACATGGGGCTAGGTGAAAGAAAACTTCCACCATAGCCAATCAAGTAACTTCCTGAAGGGAATCTCTTTCTTTCTGTCGATGATCACCAGCAGATGGTTTAATCGTGACAGCAGAACGACTACACTCTTCAAATTATCCTCACATGGTGAATTTGATATGGAATAGGGCAGCTCCAAGGTATAAAGGACATGCCACTCCATGTAATCGCTGACATGATCATAGAATGAGTGGAAAACCCTATGAAAAGGGTAGCAGTAGGCCTGTTCTTCTCCACAACTACACCTACAAGGCTGAACTTCATGAGTCTGCATAGGTGAATGGGTGGGATCCGTGCAGGAAGTCACCTGTTCCACTGGTTCTTTCTACTCTTCTTCTTGGCTCTCCCCCAGGTCTGATTCATATTCATCATAAATAGGGACCATGGGGTGGTTCTTCTTTCTAACTGGATCTTCAGTATCTTTATAGTGATCAAATGTAGGATAAGCTTGCTACTCATCATCACTATAATATACATCAAAAAGGGGGTGTCCTTCATTGATATGATCCTCCTCCAGAACAGTGATCCCGTAAAAAAAATTTGTTTTAGGGATAGTGGGACCTACTAGTTCTGGATGCTCATACATAATCTTTTTCTCTTTAATCCCGGGTAAAAATATATCGTGAGAAACCCCCTGGAGGAAAAGAGAAGAATCCTCTTCCACAACTAACCCCTCTTTTAAAAAGAGAGGGTCTTCGTCATCATGAGCAGAGCTGCTAGGAACATCTTCTTCAACCCGATATCCAAGTGAGTCATCTACCATGGACCACATTTGCTCTATAAACTCACAATTTCCACAAGAGGCATGTTGATCGTTATGAATATCTAAAAGAATGGAGGCATCTGATATAATGTCAGATGCTTCCGTTCTAGGGCTAACACAATTGATATCATTCAACACCCCTATATTTTCCTGGAAAATGCTTTCCTCCACAATAAAAGCTTCAACATGGACCTGGTCTTCAGGGCTAGTAGAGGCTTCATGAAGCGAAGAAAACTCCTCACAACAATTTTCATACAAACAATCAGCTGGAAAATAATCTTTACAAAATGAATTGAAAGTTGTATGAAAACCTATTAAAGAGAAGATGCTTGCAGTGGGAAGAGACTGACACCATTCAAGAGAAGCTCCCTTCAATGAATACCTAAAGAGATTAATCTAGGCATCTTCATGCATGATATTAAGTTGATGAATAACCTCATGAAAGTCCAGTAAATGCTCAGCTAGTACCTCCCAACTCTTTGCGTGAAATTAAGAGAGGAAATTTTCCCATATGTCTCTATCAGGAAGTGCATTAGGAAAACCAACTACCTAAGAAAAGTCACAGAAAGCAAACCTTTGAGCCATAATTTTCTCCATATCAAACCAGTGGAGTCACCAATCGATCCTCGAATCATGGAGTCACCAGGTGAAAGATGCGCAGCTTCAAATGTGCCTGGTCCTTGTTCACCATCAAAGGCCAAATCTTAACGTTGTCGTTACCCCAGGAAGCTTCTCAAGCTGAGAAAACAGCCACTGAAACCTTCTCGAGAAAGCTCCTCTGGGTTATCTTTCAGGTGTGCCAATAGTAGCCACAGCTGAAACATTAAGTGGAAACAATGGAGTCACCACAGTGGATTCGCCAGGTGCACAGTAGAAATCTTGATAATTTTGATATCTGATGCACCTTCAGAATCAGTTAATTGTTGTCGTTCAATCTCGGGGAAAATTTCCAACTTCGTCCCCGAAAACGGTGCCAGAAATGTTGGCAATGGAAGTCACCCCTGGATTGTAGCAGGAGCAGAGCCCAACGCCCATAAGTTTATGTCACAATTTGTTTGTAAAAGAGGTGATCAAATGGGAGCTAACTCAAAACAACATTGTTCTAACTCCGAAACTAGTTCAGGTATGCATGAACGGGCGGGGTCTTAATCAAACTTCAGACAGTGAATTTTAGTGAGGGTGAGTAAGGGGGAAGACTTGTATCAGAGAGATGCAAAGGTCTATCATAAACATCAGTTTTCTAACAGACTGTAGGAGAAGGAATATAAACGCAAGATCTTCTTACATTCAAATGCAAAAAATAGAGAATACAACAATGCAACAATAAATCCTTTATCATAACATAATTGCAATAATTCGCACGAATCAGTCGTTCACGAACTCCCTCAGTATGGGATGAAAATTTAGATGGAGTAAGAAACACTGTCTTTTATAAAATAAGAAATCTCACATACAAATGCATACTCAAAAAGATAGAATGTCTATTAAAACTTTACAGTCGGTAGCTTCGCTCTACCATCGATAACTTTTAAAAATGCAAAAACTGAGTACATATACTCGAATAAATTTTCCCAACAAAGGCGCGCTCATCCTTTAAGGCGTAGCATCTCTTCAATCAAACTTCGGATGGAAACCCTTTGTCAGACGTCTTCTTAACTTCGCATGGCCTTTGTAGGGGAGGTAGCTGAAACATTAAAGGCCAAAATGGCGTGTGTAGACTTCCTCTAGTCAGATGAGAACTCGGTGCGACACCCTTTTTGGAGAAAATCAGTGTACGGGACCATCTCGAGTAGACTACCTGTCGGAACCTCCATGTCTTGCATTCAGTAAGTGATTCGAGGTTTCAACTACCTCCATTCTCCTTCATTTAATTCTTTAGTGAGGACCAATATCAGGGTCGGGCCGAACTGGTCTTTTGGAGAACGCGGTGATCCTTTCTGCGGCTAAGCCTGGCATTTTGGCCCCTTTGCACAACTCTTTTTCTTTCCCCAAGTGACCGGGCGTCAAGACCGTGGGCCCAGCTCCTGGGCATTTTCGGCGCTTCGTTCCTTGAGGTTGGGAGGAGGCTGATCCCTGCTCTTTGAAGTTGTGATGTGCGAAGGGGCGATAGAACCTAATCGCACATCACGTACCCCTCTTTTGATCTGACGGCTCGAAACACTTTTGGTGATACTGTGGGCCCTTCATTAAAAGTTCTTTTC
This sequence comes from Picea engelmannii, assembly GCA_009831015.1. Classification (NCBI taxonomy): domain Eukaryota; kingdom Viridiplantae; phylum Streptophyta; class Pinopsida; order Pinales; family Pinaceae; genus Picea; species Picea engelmannii. Next base: position 144,269 of record ML794640.1, read on the forward strand.
CTTTCGTGATTCGCAATTTTGTGGGTCAAAGACCCTCGGCTCCCTCTTCTAAACTCCCGATCCCCGAGATGACGATATGGGTCGGGCCCCTTTTCTGGTCAGCGCTCTCTGCATGTAACTATCGGCTAGAGCCCAATTACTAACGCCTCTCTCAACTCGCATCTTCGCGAGCTGGAGTATCAAACTTTGGCATTCTCCCCTTGCAAAGTCCCGAGACGCGATGGTCAGCGAAGGTTGACCCCCTCTGGGAACTTTTCGTAACTTGCAACCTCGCACAACTAAAATACATAGTCTGCCCTCCGAACTTATGAACCCCGAGTTCGAGAAATAACTACTGCACTTATACTGATCGCGATTGACGCCCCTTGAAAAACCTTTTTGCACCATACTTAGCGCGACTTGGTTAGCTGCAACAACCCATTAACCACTGCTCTACTATGTCGATGAATTCTTGCCGCAGAAGAATGAAGTTCCCGCTCGCTTGATTTTAAGTCTGAAAAGGACCTCTTCAAGCAGACTGTTTTCCAGACCCTCCATTCCCCACACTTAATTAATGAAAGGAGGTTTCAACCACCCGTTCTCATCATCATTTATTCCAAGCGAAAACCAGGATCGAGGTCACATCAGATGGCACCTGGAGATCACGATGATCCTTTCGGTGACTGGACTCGACGCCTTTGGCCCCCTTTTGCACAGTTTCTTTCTTCCTCAAGTGACCACGGGCTATGACCCTATGCTTACTCCCAAAGGTGCTTTTGGCGTTCGTGGATATGAAGGGGTTGATCCTTGCTTCTTGAAATCGCGATGAGCGAAATGCCGAGACGGCTTAATTTGGCACCATGTGTCCCGCTAGATCTGACGACTCTGAACTCTCCCAACGATGTCGTGGGCCCGGGCCCTGGACACTCCCGACACCTCGTGCATCGGGGATATGAAGGAGCTGCTCTTTGTGCGTCGGAGTCGCGATGAGTGAATAGGCGAGGAGCCTAATCGCGCACCAGGTGTCTCCTGTCGATGGATGGTCAAGATCGCTCCATAATACTATAGGCCCAGCTTTGGGGGCCTTCGGCGCTTTCGAGGTTTGGGGTTTCGATATGGGGAATGATATGGAACTTTCTCCCTTTGAACTCGCGACTACCAAAAATTCGACGTGACCAGATCACACGCCACGCGCCCTCTGGGTGGGTGGCTGAGATTCTTCCCCACATACAATATGGGCGCGATGTGTTTGCGCTAATTTCGATGCAACTCCGCTAACCGCGTTTTCCCGCCAACCGTTGATCTGCTCCTTTGGATGAATCCTGACTGTTGAGATCAGACTGCTTGCTTACTTGATTTTTAGCCTGAAATGGGGCTTTACGTGCTACGCTTGGGCGTTCCTCATACAACATGCAGACCTGAATACTCTTGTGCCTAGGACAAGAAATGTCGCTAACACATACATGCAGGAAATACAAGTGGTTCTTAAGCACACATATGTTGGCCACCCTTGTAACCCATATTGTTACCCCTTCGAGTGGTAGCGCATCAGACAACACCTATGTACGGATCGACCTAGATTTCCTGAAGCCCTCTTTAGATAAACTGATCGACCGCCTCACTACTATAGTGCCACCGAGAAGACCACTCGAGAAGATACTCTCTAGTACCTAGGCAGTCATGTAGTATGGCTAAGGGTATGGTCTATCCTCCTTAGTTAGTTCCCTGAGATATTGGGTCGAGTACTACTGTTGGACCCCGTACATATATCAGAGAGCTATAGCACAGGGAAAACCCTTGTCTATAGAACCTTTGAATACCTAACCCTTGGGGACAACAACATAAAAAAATAAAAAAAGACAAGATCTATTGTTGCCCAACTGTGTTCGGGTTGCCAAGTAACTACACATTTCTTCCTGGTTAAGAATTTGGGCATTTCATCACTGCAGTATTCTTCAGACTGGAGTATAACTCCATAGGTGTAAAAAAAAGTAAAAAATAAAATAAAATAAATCTAGAAATTTTGTCACCATTATTTGAGACCTATTCCATTGGATTCATCTCTTCACCCTTATCACATTCATACATATCATTTTTTGGCAAAATTTTTTACCCCACCCACCCCTTTTCGATTCCCTCGTCCTCATGGCCCATACCCATAGCCAAGACTTTGAAACTCACTTCAATACCTTGCAATCTAGTCTCACCGAGACCCAACAAGAAGTGAAACAACTCAGTGCCAATGTTGTTGCCATCAATACAACCATGCAGTCCTCAATGGAGGAAATAAAACAAGACCTAACCACCCAGCTTGAATCTGTCTTTTCATCCCTTTGCACCAAGCTTCATATCCCTACAGATAACCCTTCCTCTGACTCACCCCCACATACTGAAGGTGAACATTTCTCTCATTCCCATAACATTCAGCACCATCGCTTTCAATGTGACCTACGCCTCCTATGGGTGGATGTGACCAAATTTGATGGCTCGGACCCCACTGGTTGGGTAACCAAAATGGAACATTATTTCTCTTTATACATCACTACAGATGACTTAGCCAAACTCCGGTATGTGGTTCTCCATCTAGATCAAGAATGTTGGCAATGGTGGCAATGGAGAAAAACTTCCCGTAAAGGGTATATTTCTTGGAAACACTTTGTGGAAGAGATTTATGAATTCTTTGACACTTACACCAACCATTTGGGCCATTTGAAAAAGTTGAAACAATCAGGAACAATGGAATACTTTATAGCTTCCTTTGAGTGCCTGGCTTTTCGGACCGAGGGCACGTCTGATGCCTTTTCTCAAGAGTGTTTTATCAGTGGCCTCAAGGATGAGATATGGGCCCATGTCCCCATGGCTCCACCTCAGAGTTGGGTGGAGGCTACTAAAAGAGCTAAAGAAGCACAACAGTTTGTATCTTCTCAAAACCAAAAACCCTCCTGTATTCCTCGCCCTAAACTAGTAAATCCCACTACTCCCTCTGCTCCACTAAAGATCCAAAAGTTAACAAGGGCTGAAATGATTGAATGCCAACTCAAAGGCCTTTGTTATAATTGTGATAACAAATATTTCCTGGGCCACAAGTGTAAGGAAAAAAATCTTTTTATGGCCATCTCCGAGGATATTTCGGAAGAGGATGTTGAAACTCCCCTTGTGTCTGAGTGACCTGAAACCATTGACATAAACCCTCCTTCAGACCCTCCCAGAGTAGAACCAGTCATTTCCCTCAATGATCTCACTAGCTTCTCCACCCCCCAAAACCTTAAGCTAATCGGTTACATCAAGCATCGAAAGGTCATCATTCTAGTTGATAGTGGAAGCACCCATAATTTTATTCATCGCCGCATTGCCCAAGAAAATCATTTCTACATCCATGTCATCAATAATTTCTAAATCATGATTACCAATGGTGGCTCAATGAAATGTGGAGGGCGTTGTGAAAATGCGCGTCTCCAAATTGGTGACTACCACCTGAAATCTCATATGTTTTCTATCGACATGGGAAGTTGTGACATTGTGTTGGGTGTCGACTGGATAAGGACTTTGGGTCCCATTCTCATGGATTTTAAGGAATTAACCATGAAATTTAACCAGTAGGGCCACCAATATAAGTTCCAAGGCATCATCATCGGTTCACTTGAGATCATTAGTTCCCATCGCATGGAAAAGCTACTCAAAAAAGGTCATTTTGTTGTTATTTCCCAACACCATGCCATTCAAGCAACAAAGATACCCTTGGTGCTGCAAGACATCCAAGCCATCCTTTCTAAACATCAAGTGGTCTTTTCCACTCCCTAGGGACTCCCTCCTTCCCGTGGTGTTCATGATCATTCCATTCCCCTTATACCTAGAAGCCTTCCTCCCAATATCCGTCTGTATCATCACCCCTTTTCCCAAAAAAATGAAATGGAGAAACTGGTCCAGGAACTCCTTAATGCGGGCGTTATCCACCCTAGTATGAGCCCCTACTCTTCTAATGTGGTCATGGTCCTAAAGAAATAATATTCTTGGTGAATGTGTCCTGATTTCCATGCCCTCAACAAACTTACCATTAAAGACAAATTTCCCATTCCTCTCATTGATGACCTCCTGGATGAATTGAGTGGCACCCAATTCTTTACTAAACTTGATCTTCATTTTGGATACACCAAATACATATGAAAGAGGTAGACATTCCCAAAAATGCCTTTAGATATCATGAGGGCCACTATGCATTTTTGGTCATGCCCTTTGGCTTGTGTAATGCCCCCTCCACCTTCCAAAGTCTCATGAATCATGTCTTCCATCCTTTTCTCCATCATTTTTTCTTAGTTTTCTTTGATTATATCCTCATCTATAGCAAAACCTAAACAGACCATCTTGCTCATGTGGATCGAGTTCTCCATCTACTCTCTCAACACCAACTTTTCCTGAAACAGTCTAAATGTGCTTTTGGCACCTCAGAAGTAGAATACTTGGGTCATATGGTTGGCAAGGATGGCATCAACGTGGATCCAAAAAATATTGAAGCTGTGCAAGACTGGCCTCACCCAAAGACTCTCAAAATCTTGCGTGGATTTCTGGGCTTAACAGGTTATTATCGCAAGTTTGTTAAGAATTATGGAAAGATTGCACCACCTCTCCCTGCTCTTCTAAAAAAGAACTCTTTCGCTTGGACTCCAGCCACTGCTAAATCTTTTCAAACCTTGAATAGGGCCATGTGCACCACTCTAGTCCTATCCCTTCCTAATTTCACAAAGACCTTTGTATTGGAATGTGATGCCTCGGGGAAAGGAATTGGTGTTTTCCTTATGCAAGAGGGTCGGCCTTTGGCCTTTACCCGCAAGAAACTATCTGAAAGAAATATGGGCAAATCAATCTATGAAAAGAAAATGTTGTCTATTCTGCATGTCGTTGATTTGTGGCACCCTTATCTACTGGGGCAACGTTTCCAAATTAAGAAAAAACATCAAAGCCTCAAGTATTTTCTAGAAGAATGTGTTTCCTCCCCAGAGCAACAAAAATGGGTGACTAATCTCTTTGGATATGATTATGAGATCATTTACAAGAAAGGAAAAGACAATGTGGTGGTGGATGCACTTTCCCAAAAATATGAAGATGAAGTATCCATTTTTTCTCTTTCCTTCATTGTACCAAATTGGCTCCAAGTCATTCGCCAGGAATGGCTAGAAGATCCCAAAAGTTCGCATCTGATCCAACATTTGCAGTCCAATGTTCCAGCTTCCCCAGGGTACTCTTGGCTACATGATGAGCTTCAATACAAAGACCATTTGTATTTAAGTAAACACTCAAACATTAAATCCACAGTGCTTTCTGAGCTTCATGCTACACCCACAGCAGGGCACTCTGGGTTCACCAAAACCTATGATAGGGTCAAGCGTTCTTTTTTCTGGGATGGTATGAAATGGGACATTCATAATTTTTTCATTGAATGTGATGTGAGTCAACGCAACGGGGGAGAAACAGTCAAATCTCCAGGCACACTACAACCGCTTCTGATTCCACCTTCTATTTGGAAGGATATCTCTATGGATTTTATTACAAGCTTACCCAAATCGGGAAATAAATCAGTCATCATGGTGGTTATTGATCGCCTTTCCAAGTATGCTAATTTCTACGCTCTTCAACACCCATTTACAGCATCCATGGTGGCTCAAATTTTCATGGATCGGGTCTTCAATCTTCAAGTCATGCCACACTCTATTGTTTCTTATCGTGACCCAACTTTCACAAGTAATTTTTGGCCAGAACTGTTCAAGCTACAAGGCACCCAATTGCATCTCAGCACAGCTTATCATCCCCATACTGATGGTCAAACGAAAGTTGTCAACAAATGTTTGGAAACATATTTGAGGTGTTTTGCCTTGGAAAATCAAAATCTGTGGGCTCAAAGGTTACCCCTAGTTGAATGGTGGTACAACACTTCATACCATACAGCTACACGCATGACTCCTTTTGAAGCGGCATATGGATAGATGCCACTTTCAATTTTCTCATACTTACCTGGTGTCTCAAAGGTCCAGGAAGTTGACCAAACACTTACAATTCGAGAGACTATTCTCCATACCCTCAAAGAGAATTTGGTAATGGAACATAATTGCACAAAGAAACAAGCAAATCAAGGTCGCTCTGAACGTCAATTTGCAGAAGGGGATCAAGTGTTTCTTCAACTACAACCTTACAAGAAAACTTCCCTCAAGGCTGAGCATTTTCAAAAGCCAGCGCCCAAATTTTATGGTCCTTATATCGTTCTCAAGCATGTGGGACAAGTAGCCTATCAATTAGCTTTTCCCGGTCATTCGAAGCTACATCATGTTTTCCATGTTTCATGCTTAAAGAAGGTGATTGGAACTAAGTGCCAAATTCAAACCAACCTTCCCGAGTTAGCCGAAGAAGGATTCATTTGGCTATAGCCACAAGAAGTTTTGGACCAGCATGAGTGTCACCTGTGTTAGAGAACCATCAAGGAAGTGTTAGTCCAGTGGAAAGATACAACTCCAGTAGATGCCACTTGGGAACCAGCTACCATTCTGCAGCAATTTCCACATCTCAAGCCTTGAGGACAAGGTTTTTTTTAAGGGGTAGGACATGTTAGGGTCCTAACCTGGACATAGGTAGAATAATATATTCGGATGTAATAAAGGTCAATATTAATAAGTCCTAACAATAAAATAGAATAAGTCGAATGTAAGAAGACCTAATAGAAGCTTCCACTTCTATAAGGATCTTCCTCTAGATGCTTCTTTTGATAGACATATTTAGTATAAATAGGAGTCGAGGGTATGAGAACCCTAGCTTGGATATTATTGTAACAGAGCTCTTCTCAACTGTAGGTTTCCCCCTCGAAGAGGCCCGTGAACATTGCTTTTAGAATCAAAGTGTTATTTATGTTTTTATTCTTATATCATTTCAGTGCTATTGTGGTGACTGTTCTGGTTATATTGTTGTTATTCTTCCATTTCTAGCATTTTATTTCTATTATGCATACTTTTTATATCTGGTATATTACAAATTTTAACTAGCATAGTTAATGGTATTATATATGATCTATACAAACTCCTTTGTTTGTAGCTAGAATTTCCATATGATTGAAGAATACTAATCACTTCAAGGAAAATAAAAGTTATATATTAATAGTTTAAAGCTCTCTTCAAGTTTAGTCATAATCTCATTTTTTCATACAACAATAAATATATCAATGAGATAGTTTTATATCAATTGAAAAATCATCATTATAATGACATGAACCTTTTGATCACAATGTGTTGACTCTAGAGTATATAAATGATCTAACTCCAGAGTTGTGTCAAGAATATTGTCTTACATACACTGGTACATTGGGAATGGTGGTTGGGCTTGTAGAGTCTGGTAGAATATGTGGAACTTCATCTAGTAAATATTGATGATCATAAAACAATGCTTCCACTTACAAATAGGAAAATGGAATTAAATTCTCTTGCAAAATAGTATACCCTAAGAGAACCAAAAAAAAATAATAGAAAATGAGTTCCATTTTCTATAAAACAATAGAATGTACCTCTTGGTATACTTCATGGAATTAAATTCTCTTGCAAAATAGTATAGCCTAAGAGAACAAAAATAGTTAATAGAAAATGAGTTCCATTTTCTATAAAACAATAGAATGTACCTCTTAGTATACTTCATTAGTTGACTTATGCCATTTATGATACATATTTAGTAAATCCAAAAAGATCTTGTAGACTTGTTCATCATTTTTCATAAATTTTCCCTCTTAACATTTGGATTACGATTCTAAAATAATTATGTGATAGCATGCCAAACCTTCATCCTACCCATACCCGAGGATATCTCTAAATATCTAGTGTACTCCTTACTATGTAACACACTCTGTCAGGTTCATATATCCCTTACTAACTTTTAGAACCCATGTTTTTTTTTTTTTTCAACTCTAACCTTAGTCTTCTAGTGAAGGTTGTTTCTACCATAAAATCTATTGCTCTTAGTTCCAAACTATATGCATTCTCATATGTGATTTCAATAGTGACCATAGGTTACAGGTATCTTGGCTTATCTTCATTTAAAAAAAAAAATGTTTACCATTCATCGATCCCCTACCATAGGACCCAAGCCTATGACCAGGCTCTATCTCAACATTAAAAAGAGTTTAATCCCACATCTCCCTGGTGCTCCCTTGTTTACTCCACATGACCGATGCATGTGCACCAAGGCCTATCGTACTCGTCCAAATGTGCTAAGCTCTATGCATGTGCTCTGACTATGCACCACAACCACCATGTCAATCCTTTGACTATCCACATCGATTTTGCTCTTTATTATTGCCCTTTTTCAACCATTCAATCGCCCCATATACACACAACTACCTTCTATTTGATTTATACTATCTTTGTGCAAAACCTTTATGTTTCTCTATCTCTTGAACAGTTAAAACACAAGCTTTCTTCAACTCCTCTGCGCAGATATCCTAAAATCGACAGCTATCTCGACCCTCTAATTTTGTTGTCGTTGCAATATGCCTATATGTTAATGAATGCACTTTTTCAACTCTGCAATTTACAAGAAAACTCCAACTCTTGGCATCCTTGCAACTTCAATTACGAAATGCAATTCAAGTTGTTGATTTCTGACTTCACCCTCCAGCAAGACCTCAACCACTCAATCTGTCGACACTGTAATATGACTGTATATCGACTATTTCACACTATTTAACCTTAAATTTGAAAATGATACTTAGGTTATAATATAATTATAATTCTTCTCTTCGATTCCAAGCATCTAAATGAAAATACAAGGTTGCATCAAATGAACTCAAAGGTTCTCTGGTACATTAACTCATTCCTCTACTATTCAGTATGAAACACTAAACCCTCGCACAGTCATCACAGTAACTTCTGGCTCGATTAAACTAGAGCCCTAACTCTACTACACAATAGTCAATAATCTGTAAATGAACAACACAATCTCAATCTCAGTGAAAGAATCATATCGCCATAGATATTGTCTCAGTTACTTACAAGAAAAACACCAATAAATACAAAAAGCACTATCTATTTATTGCAAATTTATCTCTAGGAAACCCTCGAGCTCCCAACTCAGTTTACATTTCTTTCATATGTCATACAGAGAGCCTTGCACTCCCTCTGTCTCTACCTTTTCTCCACTCTACTCACTAACTATGTCCCCCTATCCATTCGAATTCTCATTCAGAAAAACTAACTACTAACCACCTCTTCCAAAAATAGAGGAATTTACTATTATTAGGAAAACTAACTCCTATGGACTAGGAACAAACTGAACAGATGGCTTATCCTCCTCGCATGGAGCTTTAGACTTCCATATATTACTACTTTGACTTAGAAATTGACAACATGCAAAACTAACAATAATTCACCACTTAGATTAAAATACTTTGAAAATCAAAGTCTTCAAATCCTTAGGAATGTTAATCCTTCTCCAAAGCCACAACATGTGACCAATGCATCACATTGTTGGCCTTTCCCTTGATGCTCCCGCATCAGACTCCCAGGGTAAGAACATTTATGACCTCTAGGTCATATGCATCCAATGTCTAATCACCTGGTTTCCAAACCTTGTATTGCAACTCTCCGCTGACTTCACTTCCATCACATTTCATATCTAGCCTCAACTTACCAGGATTCCACACTTTATGTTTCAATCTTCTATTGCATTTACCTAACACTTCTTCTTCAAATGATGAATTAAAACAATTCATCTCTTCCTTCTTCATATTACACATTCTCCTATATTTCCTTGACATCACTATCCATTACTCATCAAGTTTCTCATCCAACTTCACTTCCTCACTTTCAATTTGTTGATTTCTTACCTCTACCATCCTTTCATCCTTAACGTCCTTGAGGACATCTCCCTCTGCAACATGTATCTGTTATCCCTGATCTTTAAATTCACTTCTACATTTAGGTTCCTTCATCAAATATTCCAACAATTTGATTCTCATGGGATGTCTTTCACATTTTGTATCATCATTACGCCAATCATAGCATTCTGCTTCTTTTCTACCTTCTTCTTCTACTCCATTTACTATTTCATGTTTAGAAACATACTTTTCAGCTCCATCTTCTTCACTATCTCTCAAGACAATTTGTTGTTCCTCATCACCGTTTTGCAGCAACATAATTTCATCATCATTATGAGACTTTAAAGTTTCACTTCTCTCCATTCCAACTTGATCTTCAAAACCAATTTCTTGTTTTGAATTTACTTCAAATTTCACTGTTTCCACACATATATTTGTATCAGATTTACACACATCCTCAGACACGAAGTCTTCACTGTATTTGCTCAAGAATTCAAATTTCTTGACTGCTTCTTTTCCATATTTTTCATTGGTGACAATCTCCTCATCTCCACTAAATTCCATCTTTACAATCTAAATGTTCATTCTCTGTTTTTCTAGTCTATTCTCCAAAAGATTTAGCTCATGCCACAAATATGCTAGCTCATTTGGAATTTATTCCAAAAAATATGTGCTTTCTTCATCATTTTCTTCCTTTGCATTAATTATCAACCAACATTCTTTGTCTTGGTTGTCTTAAAGGTTAACATCCTTCAGTAATTGATGATCACCCACAGAAACACTCAGTAACTACTCTTCTTTAGCTTCAGCTTTCCATAACTATCCAACATTCACAGAGTCCTCCGCAACAATAGTCAGCAACTGTTCCTTTTTCTTTCTCACAAGATTATAAAAATCTTCTTTCATCTCTTGAAAAGTCTGATCTTTGTCTTTCTTATCCTCTATGACAACATGAGATAGTTGTCCTACTTCAATAGACCCTGCATTCACATTCAAAACATTAGTTTTAAAATCATGAGATTCCAATATCTCTTTAGATGATATCATCATCAATTCTTTCAGCTGACTTCCATTGTCAAGACACTTCATCAAGTTATTTTTGAACTCTATACCCTCTTCATCAGTTTTCCAAAGGAAAATTTCTGATTCACGTTCACATGAATATATTCCTTTCCGCCTCATCATTCCTTGCTCAAGCTCCGCTTTCTTAAGCTCTCTATCCTTTCTCAAGACTAATGATGTTAGTCTCTACCTTTGTTGCAATGAAAACCATTGCACTCTCTTTCTCTTCATCACCCATCCATAATATTCATCTTCATTATCTTCTTGAATTAGTTTCTCTAGTTTATTAAGTCTTTCTCTGATCTTAGAAATCTCTTTATCATTCCCCTTCTGAATTGTATTATGAATGTCTTTCAGCTGAACATCCTTCTTCACCTGACTATATTATTTCTCTATGTTCCTATTATGTACATGAGTAATCATCTCCTTTCTTGGTTTTATGACAGTATCAAGATACTGTCTTTCTTTCCTCATATCTGAACAATCTTCATAGCCACATCCATCCATATTCTCCTTTACTTATGTGACAGTTCTAAGTGACTGTCCAACATAATTCGAGTGTGTAAAACCTGCAGACATACACCATTTGTTAGTTTCAACATCATAAGGTTTTGAGGCCTCTTTTGTGGTCTCAAACATCAACTCTTCCAATTGGTTTTCATCCTTCCAAGGATCCATGAAACCATCATCCAATCTCATGTCTTCATCTTCATCACTACTCTCACCAAGAATAGATCCTTGTTCAGGTTCACATAAATAAACATCTTCCTAAGCACACATTCTTTGATGCAACTTAGCTCTTTTGAGTTCTTCTTCAAACTAAACTCTTGTATCATACTTCAGTCTCCTTTGTAACTGAATCCACTTGATTCTTTTCCTCTGAAGAACCCAGCCATACCTATGGTCCTCCATATTTCTCTATACAAACTCTCTCATTACTTCCAGCTGCACTTTTATTTCAGCCAACTCCCTATCAAGATTTTCCTGACTTGATCTTCTATGGCCCTTTTCTAAACCTTCACTATGATTATCAACAGCCACAGTCTTCTCTCTCTCATGAACTCCTCTTTTTTCATCATGGACTACAACTAATCCATCACTACAAGCCGACTTCAACAAATTGTCTGTAGATGCCACCCCAAGTCTTCTCATGCTTGGTCCTCTACTGGCATCTCTACTAGTTTCTCTCTTCTGATTGTGACTCCTCCTCAAACCTCTAAGATAACCATCAATGGTCATCTCTTCTTTCCTCTGTGGACTCATCCTATTCCACCTTGTGAGTTTCAAACCACCTCGTCTATCTTTGAGACAAGTACAACACTTGTTATTAGTCCCAATTCATCTCTTGGTGACTCTGCTTCCACTTGGCTCTTCACACGGAACCTTCCCTTGAGCACTCCTACTCTTCAACTTTTAAGGTTGATAGGTTGTTTCTTTGCAACTACTCACCTTCCTTGGAGAACTACAGTTAGTCTCCCTTCTCTAGCAATAACCTATGCTACCTTGGTTCATTCACAATCTTCTCTTTCTTTCCCCTACAAACAATCTATCTCTTCTTATGAAAGCCAATGAATACTGAAATCCTTGACTCTTACTTCTTACCAGTATCTGCTTCATCCAAAACACTACTACAATTTCACCAATCCTGCTAGTTGAAATTCTTGAGTCATTTCCCCTTCTTTAAGAGATTTGATTGCTCTTCTCCTTCACATCCTCCAAGCTATGATTCACTATCATAATTCTCCCTTCAAATATTTCCTTCCAAGAAAACATGTCTATTATATTATACAATAAAATGACAAGACATAATCACTTACCAAACTTTCTCAATCTTGCCTGGAAGAAACCCTTCTTGTTGTCTGCAATTTATTCTCGGTTGTGAAATCTTCACAAGCCATTGTTTCCAAATAATCTTTTCATATTTCTCCTTTGTTCTTCCCAAAGGACCTTTACTGCTCTGATACCAAAATTTGATAGCAGGCCAAACCTTCAGCCTACCCATACCCGAGGATATCTCTAAATCTCTAGTGTGCTCCTTACTATGTAACACACTATGCCAAGTTCATATATCCCTTACTAACTTTTAGAACCCATGTTTTTTTTTTTAATCTCAACTCTAACCTTAATCTTCTAGTCAAGGTTGTTTCTACCATCAAATCTATTTCTCTTAGTTCCAAACTATATGCATTCTCATATGCGATTTCAATAGTGACCATAGGTTATAGGTATTTGGGCGTATCTTCATTTAAAAAAAAAAAAAATGTTTACCATTCATCGATCCACTACCATAGGACCCAAGCCTATGACCAGGCTCTGTCTCAACACTAAAAAATGTTTAATCCCACATCTCCCCGACGCTCCCTTGTTTACTCCACATGACCAACGCATGTGCACCAAGGCCTATCATACTCATTCAAATGTTCTAAGCTCTATGCATATGCTTTGACTATGCACCACAACCACCACATCAATCCTTTCACCATCCACATCGATTCTGCTCCTTATTATTTCCCTTTTTCAACCATTCGATCGCCCCCTATACACACAACTAACGTCCATTTGACTTATACTATCTCTGTGAAAAACCTCTTTGTTTCTCTATCTCTTGAACAGACAAAACACAAGATTTCTTCAACTCCTCTGCACAGATATCCTAAAATTGACAGTTATCTCGACCCTCTAATTTTTTTGGCTCTGCAATACGCCTGTATGTCGATGAATGCACTTTGTCAACTCTACAATTTACAAGAAAACTCCAACTCTTAGCATCCTTTCCAGTTCGATTACAAAATGCAATTCAAGTCATTAATTTCTGACTTTTCCCTCCAGCAAGACCTCAACCACTCAATCTATCGACACTGGAATATGACTTTATATCGATTAGTTCACACTGTTTAACCCTGAATTTGACAATGATACTCGGGTTATAATATAATTATAATTCTTCTCTTCAATTCCAAGCATCTAAATGAAAATATGAGGTCATATCAGATGAACTTAAAGGTTCTCTGGTACATTACCTCATTCCTCTACTATTCAATATGAAATACTAAACACTCACGTAATCATCACAATAACTTATGGCTTGATTAAACCAGAGCCCTGACTCTACTATGAAATAGTCAATAATCTATAAATGAATGACACAATCTCAATCTCAGTGAAAGAATCATATCGCCATAGATATCGTTTCAGTTGCTTCCAAGAAAAACACCGATAAATACAAAAGCCACTATCTATTTATTGCAAATTTCTCTGTAGGAAACCCTCGAGCTTCCAACTCAGCTTACATTTCTTTCATCTATTGTACATAGAGCCTCACACTCCCTCTATCTCTACCTTTTCTCCGCTCTACTCACTAACTCAGTCCCCCTATCCATTAGAATTCTCATTCAGAAAAACTAACTACTAACCACCTCTTCCACAAATAAAGGAATTTGCTATTATTAGGAAAACTAAGTCCTATAGACTAGGAACAAACTGACCACATGGCTTAGCCTCCTTGCAGGGAGCTTTAGACTACCATCTATTCCTACTTTGACTCAAAAATTGACAACAAGAAAAAATAACAATAATTAACCACTTAGATTAAAATACTTTGAAAATCAAAGTCTTCAAATCCTTAGGAATGCTAATCCTTTTCCAAATCCACAACATGTGACTAATGCATCACATCGTTGGCCTTGCCCTTGATTCTCCTTCATCACTATGTAATATTGAAATAGATTTTATATGAGCATCAATGCCTTCAATACCACTATCCAATTGTTCATTTTTCTAATCCTCTTGGAAAAACTATAGAAAAAAGCACGGGGTCAATCATTCTGGAAATAACCAACAATTATTGCATTCCATGTCACAACATCTCATTTCAACATTATTTCAAACACTTGGTGTACATTCTCTAGACTCTTGCACTAGACATACATTGAGGTAAGCACAATGCCCACAAAAACATCAGATTCAAAATGAGCATAAATCAGAGCTCAATACTCTTTAAGTTCTATAGGATACTTCCATTTGATTATTTTTCTGGTCACTAGATCCAATTTCTCAATAGTTATTTTCAATAGAGTTTCGTGACAAATTTTGTGATTCCTAGCACTATATTCCTTGAAAAAATCTATAAACAAACTTATGTTTTTGGTTTAAGAGAAATTATACAAAAGTGTTGAGCTGAAGTAGTATATATATTGATTTCATTTTCTAGCAAAAGACTCTTTTTTTGGTAATAATAAATAATTGATTTATATTGATGATACCTTGTTTTACAAAATGTGGAAGAAGATAACTTTCCCTAGAATAAGATTGGACATGGCATGAATATTAAAATTGTGACGTTGCTGGTTATTGCACACATACCAACTAGAAGAGTGCTACTATAATCAATTTAACCCCTTCACCGTGCTTAAATGCCTATTGGTTTGCTTTTCTCTTATCTTCCTTTAACATAATTGACCCAGTTTCATGTCTATTGGGGTTCAAACAAAGCCTTTAAAACTATCGGCCCTCCTGGTAAACCAGAAGGCAACGCAGTGCACAGAGTACACTGTGCAGTCTCACCCAAGATAGTCTTAATGGGTGATTGTAACACTCAGGTGTTTGCAGTCTAGGACTGAATGGAGATCTGTGAAATGTGTGTTGAGAGTTCTATTTAACTTATCAAAGCAATATACTGTCATTCCCAATTATGTATGTAATGTAATTAGCTCATCAACTCATCATGCTAATGTCTACTCATAAACAGTAAAAGAGACACAAGCATTCATCACATAACACAAGTTTTACCATGGTTCACCCCTCCCTGGGATGCGTCCATAAAGATCTGGCTCTCAAGCTCTTTTATTATGGTAGTTCCAAAACTACAGTGTTGCGCACTGTACAACTCATCTTCAGTCAGGTCGAGATCCATTATGAGGTGGAATAGATCACACCAGGATCCTCAGCCTATGATCTAACCCTCGAGATATACCCTTCTGACTCTCTACATCTCAACATCTTACAAAAGTAGGTCGTATGACAGAGTATTACAAACTAGTTATCAAAACAGGACTCCTTCCTCAAAACCCTCCTCTTCTCTCCCTGCCTCCTCTAGACATCCTAGGTATCTATATTTATATGTTTATGGCTCATCATCCATTACAATGTATTACAAAAAACTCTAACCCTAACGTCGTTATGTCTTCCATGAATGCGCACATGCTGCTCTTCCTTCCATCTGTCACTTCCCTTGTGCATGTCTTTCTTCCCAAAATAGCCTTTCTTTCCGATTTGGTCTACCTCTAACAGGCCCACAACACTAGCTCATCCCGAGCCAACTAACCCATGTGTGCTTCGTCAATCTCCCTTTTGATCACTTAGAACTTATGCATGAGCTTCGTTGCTTGTGTTTGGGCCTACACAGTCTTCTCCTTGAGTGCTTCCAATATCTACACTGCAATCTCGTCGCTGACCATCCTTGCACATTTTGCCTAGGTTTGTGCCATATGTGTTTTGGTTTCTTCTGTCTGTGCAATGACCTTTGTTTCTTTCTCGTGGAGCGGTTCCATTTGAGTCTGGCGCTCTGTTTTCCACGTCTGCGCAGTTATGAGTTGTGCCTGTAGTTTCTTCATGTCTTGTGCCCCTTTGACGTGCTCCATGATCAACATTGTCTTATGCCTCTACTTGAGGTCCTGGATGATGCACTTATCCTTTCTCCTTATTGGTCCCACTGTAGGACCTGTTGATCCTCTTCCAGCTTCATCCAAAGCTACGCTTCTTTCTCGAAAAAGTCATTCGCCACATGGAATTTTCATTCTATATCTTGTATCTATGATGTTTCCTCCTGTTTCCATTGCTCCCTCACCTCCAGTGGAGTGGTAGGTGTGAGTTTCTCCCGAAGATTCTCAATCTCCTATTGGTATTGATCGATTGTCTACACAATCTGATCAATCTTCTCTGCCATCGTGAGTTCATCCGTCTATGTGTTCTTTGGGATATTCTCATAGGCTACAACCACTTTATTCTCCAGTCCCTTCAAGTGTTCCTTATCATCTTTGGTCTCGAGCTTGGCCTACTAAAGTACCAACTCCAACCCATCCCGATCATCCTTTGTTTGTTACAATTCTGTTGTCTCTATGCGTGCATGAGACTGTACCTCCTATGTAACATTGACTTGCAATTTATGAAGTACCTTAGTTGGTATCCACATCAATACCAACTGCAGTTGAGCCAAGTAATATAGGGGTGTCTACCCCATAATTTCTTCCATGCGCAGCATGATGGGTGTGACATGAAACATTGAACTCAGTTGTGCTATCGTATGGATTTTATCTTTCTCACTTGATCCAGGCACCTCCTATATGTGATGTTGTCGAGCCCATTTCTAAGTTATTGTCGGTTTCCTATGCTGCCCTGATCTTCCTAAAGAGTTATCGCATGTATGCTAACTATTCTTCAATTATGTCTCTTTGGCGTGCAACATTCTCAAAATCCTTGAATGTGTGATCTTGGACCATTTGGGCCACCATGTTTGCATCATCCTCCATGATCATGTATTCTAGAGGCGTTCTATGTGCCTTTGTCTTATTGCACGCACCCCCCATCTACGTGGTTGGTCGCTTAGTCCAACTTGGCTATTGTGGTGTAACACTTGATGTAGTTCCTTGTGCTTCCTCGGCCTGTTTCTACTATACCTAGGCCACCTGTGTGTTGTTCTTCTTCCCCGTCTGGACTCCTATCTTGGATGTCCCCCCTTTCTCTTGTTGTGTCATGTTATGACTTGTCCTTGGTTTCTTGGGAACTGTTACTTCCTTGGGCTATGTTTGTTCCTGCCCTATCTCCTCAGCATGTGTGTGTTCCTGTCTGGCCTCCTCTTCCTCTCATTCTGTGGATATTTCTCGAGTGAGGAATAAATCCTCCATTCATCTTCCCAATCCCTAATGGAAATTTGTATGTCCCCCTCTATGATACAATAGCTCATTTGTAGCCATTGATTGTCGAGTTCCTTCAGCGCTTGCATACACATCGCATGTCTAGTGGCTTTGAAGTTGGCTATGCCCTGATAGTGTGCAACAACTTTCAGTTTTATCCTCCAAGTGTTGGTGATGGTGTCCTATAGGTCGCAAAGATATCCATTGAATATAGTTTCATCTGCTTTATTGTTCTTGGCGTCCAAAGTGACTCCAAGCAATAAGTATCATGCTCCATGGCAGGGTTTGGGTCTTGTGAAAAAAAATGAGTACTTTAGTTCCTTCCATCCCATAATGGCTATCAGGATGAGTAGCCATGAATAATGAATTTTTTCCCTAGGTCCTGTGCATCCTTGCAGTCATCTAGGAACATATTCAACAAGGGGCCCAGTTGAGTGTGGTTCCCTCGACACACTATGTTGTAGTTGCGACAACACTGACCAGGACTTCTTCCTTGCGGCATTTCCTGAGAAACTTGCATGCCATAATTTTTTTGGCCATTCTTGTCACGATGTCACTAATATTCTTGATAATGATTATGTGCGACCCCCTTTCAGTGCCGTATTTCTTCTTCATCTCCTCAGCCATTGCTTTCTCCTTTGTTTTTTCCTCGAGGAAATATGCGGGATCCATGCCTTGTGATGGCATCCCTGTGATGTGTGCAATGAGCTCTACCTCTATTGAGATGAGTTGTTCCAGCCACAAGTATCTGTCATGCATGACCGCCATCAATTGCTTGACGCATTTGTTTGCATACTGGCCTCTTCCAAAGTGTGGTAGGTCCAACAGACCTAGAATTCCAGTTTTGGCCAGTCCTACTACCCGCTAGACTGGTTGATGGATTGGTTCCCCAAAGGGTCCTATACCCACAGTCTGTAGGTATACTTGCTTAGCAAAGTCTGGGAACTTGTCTGTGTCTATTACATCATGGTCTAAGTTCCTCAATTTCTCTACATAACCTAGAAAATTTGTTGATACACATACCCCTTTGGGTATGCGTGGAAAGACAATTGTTGCGGTGGGTTATCTGTGCAGTGACCTAGGTACCATTTGCTTGTCGTTTCGCAGTGGTGGCTGACTTGAGGTTCCAACCTCCATTGTTTTTTATTCAAGATACTACTCTGGGTGTCCAATGACATCTTCCACTGCTCCCTCCTGTGGTTGTTTCAACGTCGTTGTTTGTGATTCTTTTGGCACGGTCATTTCTTCCTGGTTTGGAGTCGTCCCATTGACTCTCGTGGATTCTATAAGGTTTTTTGGTTGCACTTGGCTGCCTGCGTCCTCATTCTGTAAGCCCTGCCCTCTTCTGGCATATCAATGTCCATGCCTACAGGTCTTGTCTGTTGGGATTCCTCCTCAATGGTTTTTGGGCTTCCTAGTGTTGTATCCGGCGATGGGATTTCATCCACATTGACAAATTCTGGTGGCTGAGATGGTTGTTGTTCACTTCCCTACGGTTGCAATTATGCTCTAGTCCTACCTCAGGGTTGTCTGGCAGTTTGGCTTGATTCTCCTTGTTTAGGTGGTGCCATGGTGGTAAAGCTATCGTTTGTCGAGATCATTAGCCTCTGCAACCTTTGCAAATTTCACTATTTTCTTTGTATTCTTTATCGCTCGGTGCCTTTCCCAATTTTGCAATAAAATTTCCACTCTGATGTCCTTTCTTTGTATGGGCGTCATGTTAAGCTTGTTGAATATGTTACCACGATCATGATTTAACTGAACCGTCAGTTCCTTCGTACTTGCCATTGATTTCCCTTTCCATCTTCAGTTGGCACAATTAATGCGGTGTCCCGTCAGTCATTTCTGGCATTCAATTCTGATAGCCTCCATCAATTGGTGCTTCTTTTTTCATATCTGCCTTTCCTGCTTTTTTCTCTTTGAACTGACCATTGGCCTTGTCTTCATCGGATCGGGTGTGCATGCTTATTTTACTTCCAACACTTTCTCCTTCTAGTTTCAGTGCGCTATGCCTTTGTTGTTCCCTTTTGATATCATTTACTATCTCTTTTTCTCTCTTTTTTTTATATGATTACGCAATGACTTTCAAGTTGTGGGTGGTTGACTATCCTTGTACAGCTTTAGTAAGCTCCCATTGAGCATCCCTCTGAGTTTTGTGCCTCCTAAGTCCTTCAACTTTACAACTCATTCGTCTGTGATGATTTGTACTTTATAAGGTCCTAACCAATGCATTCTGAGTTTTCTTGGATGTTGAAGAGATGTGTTGTCATACATCAATACTAAGTCTCCTAGCTTGAAATTTTTCCTCTTATATGTCTGTCATGCCAATATTTGTCCCTTTCTTTTTGAACTTCTTGGTGGAATCTTGCTAGGATCCTATCTTCCTCCATGATCATCAGTTGATTCAACCTATCCCATAATGTGCCTCGTTCTGTAATGATTGTAATTGCTTCTACGTGCAGACTGGGTACCAGAAATTCTAATGGCACCATTAATTCTTGTCCATCTACCAATATGAATGGCATGTTTACTATCAACTTCTTGCATGTGGTTGTGTATACCCATAGTAATGCTAGTATTTTTAGGTCCCAATCATCCCTGTTGACATTACAAATCTTTGTCAGTGCATTTTCAATGATTTTGTTAAAGGCTTCTACTGTTCCATTTTCTTGTGGATGATATGGTGTACTTGTTTGATGATGGACTTCAAATTCCTCAGTCATCACTTTAATAGTGTTGTTAATAAAGTGATTTCCTTGGTCACTCATAAAAATGCTTGGGCAACCAAATCTAGTGATCACTTGCTCAAATAGAAAGTGTGTTGATGTTTCTATGTTGCAATCTTTGACTGGTGCTACTTCCGCCCATCTTGTTAGGTATTATTTCATGGTGATAATGTGCTTTTCTCCTATCCTCTTTGTAGGTGGGTTAATTTTTCCCACAAAATCTATTTCCCACTTATCGAATACCTACAATGTTACATGTGGTAGTGGGGGAATCTCATCCCTTCTATTGGGTTTACCAACCCTCTAACATACATCGCATCTCTGACATTACTCTTTTGAATCTCTATGAATGGTTGGTCACCATAGTCCTATGTGAAATACCTTCTACGTAGTAGCTTTGCCTGTGTAATGTCCTCCTTCTATTCCCTCATGCGATTCTGCTAAAATCCTTGGTCTTTCATGTTCTAGCACATATATTCTCAAGATACTATCTACGCCCATTTATTATAAGTGTCTTGCAATTAGCTGATAATCTGCAACCCTGACTACCAGGTTTTTCCTCTGTGTGGTGTTATATTCCTATGGTGCAATACCTGTACGCAAGTATTGGATGATATCTGTGAAGTATTCATCGGATATTTGAACTGAAAAAAATTGTGCATCTAGAAAGTTATCCTCTAAACTTTTAGGTTCCTCTCCATTCATGACCCTTGATAGGTGTTCAAGTTCTACGTTGAACTTCCCTGGCTTGACTATTACTTCAAAATCAAATTCTTGAAACAGTAGTAACCATTGACAGATTCTCCCCCCCCCCAACACTGGCTTGTTGACTAGGTACTTGAGTGTTGAATGATCTCTAAAAATATTAAAATGTTTCCCCAATAAGTAATGTCTAAACTTCTGCAGTGCGTAGACCATAGCTAGGCCTTCCCTCTCTGTAGTGTTGTAGTTTTCCTCTGATAATTCTGACCGCTTTCTGCTAGCAAATTCTATCGGATGAATTAATTCTCTTGCTCCTGGCTATGCCAGAATAGCTCCAAGTGCTATGGATGATGCATCTACATGTACGTGGAATGCATTCTCCCAGTCTGGGAATACTATTATCGGCGCGGTGACCATTTTGTCTTTCATTGTATCCAAACTATGTTGACAATCCTCATTCCACTAGAACTTTGTATCTTTCCTTAACAGTTTCTCCATTGGAGTGGTAATCTGTGCATACCCTTTTATAAATTTTTCGTAGTATCTTGTGTGCCCCAATGTCTCTCTTAGTTGATGGACTATTTTTGGTGGTAGTAGGTTAACAATTATTGCAATTTTGGCAGGGTCTACTAGTAAACCTTGCTTGCATACTATATGGCCCAATAGTATCCCAAACGATGTTCTGATGATGCTCTTCTTGATGTTTAATAATATATGGCACTGCCTGCATATTTCTAAAATCAACCACGAGACCTCTACATGGTATTTCAATAGACTATAGACTATCCAATCATCCAAGTATATGTCTAGAAATCGATGGATAAATTCCTTAAATGCAGCTATGACTACTTTGGAAAATATTGTTGTTGCATTCTTCAATCCAAACGACATGACCATGTACTGATAGGATCCCCACTCTATAGAAAAATTAGTCTTGTATATATCTTCCGGTTCTATCTTGATCTGATGGTATATGTCGGTGAATGAATAAACTTCCTATCCTCCTACGTTCTCCAACACTTCATCTGTGAAGGGTGTGGGGAATGGGTCATGTATGCATGCATCATTCAACTTCCTCAAGTCGATGCATATTCTTATCCCACATTATTTTTTCTCCTGAACTACCATTGGGATTATCCATTTTGATTCTTCTACATGTTCTGTGATTATGGCTTCGAGCATCCTATCGATCTCATATTTAAATTTTTTCTTATATATCGGATTTAGTCTATATGGTCGTTGTTTGATCGATCTTGCCTCAGCTCTTAGTGGTATCTTCATTTCACCTAGCTCTCCTACTATGCACTTCATTTATGTGAACATTGTGGGGAATAGGTCGTTGTACTCATGCAGTAATTTTGTGATGCTTTCTACCATTTTCTCATCCCAGTAATCTCCAATGATAGCCATTTTAGGATTCTCATTTGTCCTAACGTTGACTTTATTCACCTTGATCGATGCATCAAATACTTATGATTCTAGAGGTGGACCTTCCACTTCTCTCTTGCCTTCATCTTCCTCAATTTGAATATCACATGGATTGTCTTCATCTCATATTTATTCCTGCACATGGTAGGATGATAACAGTTATTTCACTACATGTTTGTTTCGTTGTTGTTCCTCTGTTATGAGTTTGAATTTTGGTTCTTGAATGAATATCACCCCTCTTATTTGTTTTAGTTTTTCATCTATGTTGGGGTTCTCATGTTCAAATGAGAAAGTGGTTGTAAAGTTTTGTTGTAGTACTGTCCAGCTCGTAGTTCCTCTGCGTAGTTCCTGGTCCGTATACCTGTTTGTTGGTATGCCCTCTAATGTGTGTATGAAATGATGAGGCCATTCCTCTAGAGGTGTCATTTTCCACAACGCTCTTCACTTCTCCAAGTGTTCTGCTGGTGCCCCCTGTCCATCGCACTTCTGTTGTTGGTTGGTTCTATGTTCTGTGCCAATCCTTTATTGTTTCCTTATGTGCACCCCGCCATCTTTTAGGTGTGGCCTTGAGTGTTATATTAAGTGCTAAGAGTATCTGATTTTATAATAATTCATTCGCGTACTGTGTCAAGAATATTTCTATATCATTTACCCCATGGAAACTGGGTGGTTCCCTTATCTCCATACCTACCCATCTTACTACATGGTCTATTCTTGCACATATCCTTGTGGAAACTTTGTTTAGCCTTTGTTGCCAATTTTCTAAACCTGTATTAGAGTCTGACACACATGAATTAATGCTCTGCCAACTGAGTATCCCATCTGTAGTTCAGTTTACATAATATTCATCTTGCACAGTTGTTCTATACAAATGGTTAATTTCCTCTAATTCCAAGAAGGTAGGTTCTACAAACCTCTTCCCTTCTAATGGGTCTAATGGCGCAATGACCCTGTATTCTCTTGACTCAAATGTCATTTTTCATGTCCTTAAATTGATTATGGCCTGGTTATCAAATGCCCAATCCAAATCGAGATGTTGGATATGGTCTTGTGACATCCACTATTTCAATCACTTCGAAGTCTTCTTTCGTGCGCACTCCATCCAAGTCTATTGTTATTCCTTTCAGTCTCCTAATTGGTAGAACTCTATGTTGCTTTGCTAGTTTCAGCTAAATAGGTGAATATCCTAATGTGGGCTCTCCCATACATTTCCATGTCTTCTTGGGTAATACATTGACTTCAGATCCTAGATCCAGTATGATATTTCCCATGTTAAAATCTTTGATGTTGGAATTCAGCCTGAACTCCCTACTTGTTCTTCTCCTTGTATGTAGGTGATTGACTATTTTTTGTTCTAGTTTTCCTTTTGTCTCTATGCTACATATTTTTAACATACTTTGTAATATCTTAATAGAGGATGGATCATTTAATATTTTTACACATGATTGCAAAAATCCTTTGATTGTACTTGTCCCAGAGGCTGCATTTCTTTGGTATGATCCAACGATGGAGGCATTTCATACTCTGGAACTCCATTTCTATGTTATTTAGTTGAGGTCGACGTAGTCTCTTGCTTCAGAAATTCTTGTCTAGATTTATTGAATGTTTCCTTCTCATTCTACGCGTCAAACTGCTTCCTTGGTTCGACATTCTTCTTCACCCACTGATGTTGTACTAGCTCTTGTCAGACTGCATCGTTTCCTTTTTTGGCTCCTCCATGCATAGCTGTGTTAATGTTTCTTTCATCGTCCCTTGCTTCTACTGAAATCCATTGAACATTCTGATTGTTCTGGTTCCTCTTTTCCTAGATCTTCCCTAACAACGTAGGACATTCTTTCATGTCATGATCTGATGCGCGACAATACATACAAGTCATTGGTGGAAGTGGACATTCTCTTGCATAGTGTTCTGGTTGTTTACAGTTGTGACACACCACCGGTCCTCTACCTCTTCCAAATCCTCCTCTTTATCATCCTCCACCTCTGTAGCCAGCTCGATCCCCTCATGGCGCGTTATATTGAAGTTCCTGATTGTACTACGTGGTATTGTATTGGGGTTGCATTGTGTTGTATTGTGGTTGTGCCATATCATATGGTTGTTGTGCAGTATTATATTATGGTTGTGCAGTGTTGTATGGGGCTGGTACCTGGTTAAACTGAGGTGCAGCTTTCCCGATCATCATTTCTGCCTGCACCCTATATGCATCTGATGTCCTCTCTCTCATCAAATCCATGGTTCTACAGTCTTTGTCATCATGGCCCATTGACTTGAAAAAGTTGCAATATGAACTCTTTGGGACTATCTAGTATTTCTGCATCATTGGGCAGTCAAATGGATTGTGACTCTGTTTCTTACAAATTTCACACCATAGTCCTCATGTTGGTAATGAATTTGGCATTCTTGTAGCCATATATTGCACGAGTGTTGGACATTCGTTCTTGCAGTGTCCTTTTGTCCTGCATGTGGTATGATGCAGACCCCCTTTTTTCTCCTAAGGGACGCACGACCTCCCGGTCTAAGATCGATCAAGAAATTGAGTCCTACTGATTCTTTGACCCCTCAAGAACCTCAATTCCACATAATAGGTCATTTTTCCCTTAACACGCAGGTTATATGGGACCTACAGGCTTTCCCTTGGTGCTTTAAAATCTTGGAGTATATATAGGCACTAGCCTTCCTGGCTAAGCCCTTCTCCTCACGTGACCACGACTGTGACCAGACGCTTGATCGAAAGGCACATCGTGACCTCACGGAGCGAAAGTTTGAGTGTGAGTTCTCTTAACTCTCCCGACACATGAAACCCAACATCTGAAATCCCTTAGCATATCAATGGTCCATGACCTTTACCCTCCGAAGGTAGAGGGTTGAACACTCCCCTTCTCCCGATATCTGAAACCCCGAACTTGCGGGTTCCGATCATCATATCAACGGTCTAAAATTCCCGCGATCCAACGGTTCTGGTATCCTTTCGTGTATCGGGATTTCGTGGTTCGTAAAATCAGATATTTAAACACTCCTCTTCTCCTGATATCTGAATTCTCGAATTCTCCTTTTTGGACGATCAACGGTCCAGATCTCCCCTCAATCTGATGGCTTAGATCAAATCACGATTTCATGTATCATGAGTTCTCAGAAGTCTTACCTCGGATTTCCCGAATCACGAAATTTCGACAGAGTCAAATCCACGACTTTACTTCCCCCTTCAATCTGTTGATATTATGGTAGCTATGAGAAGTATTTACCTCCACGTGTAAACCTGACGAGAATAGGATATTCTAGGAAGCAAGAAGAAACCCTAATGAGTTGGGTAATAACCGTAGAAGACTTTTTGGCTCAAGAAGATAACTTGTATTAGGTTATTATCCTCCAAGAGAAGAATTTGACCAGAAGAAATAATATATATTGAATAGACAGATACCCAGAATGAGAAGTCGACCCAGGCAGTTAGCCAGAATTATTATAAATACAAGAGGCTCATCTTCATTCTGGCAGGCAGTCTCAGAATTGCAGAGCAACACTTGTGCACACTGTAGTGCCCAGTTTTGTGTGCAGGTTTGGAGGAGAGCTGCCATTGCAGCTGCTGCAACTAGCAGATCATGTTTGGCTTGGACCATCCCTTGGTTAGGGTTTGGACTATCTGATCAGCTCTTTTTGGTGCACTATCCTTGGGGAAAGGTGTGCTACCCTTTGTTTGGCTATCTAGCCTAGGGTTTTCTTCCAGAGTGATTCTATGTCAAGGTTAAGGTGCTCTGACGGTGGCTTCGGCCTATGGTTGGGTGACAATAGAGATATTTTCAATGGTAAAACGAGCACATCCATTATATTCTAACAGGTTATGGTCCCACACCTCCTTCATTTAGTCTAACCACTAGAAGGAAACATAGTTGTAAGGATATTAAGCTCATTGAAGAACTGTCGCTAGGGTTTCTAGCAGGAGCAGTCACCATAGCACTGTTGCTAGGGTCACTAGCAGGTGCAGTTGTAGAAACCCTAAATCTCTTGTTGAGGAACCTTAAGTGAAGGGATTGACCTAATTTCCATATAGATCAGTGTGCCCTAGCCTAGCGCATATCCTTATACTCTCAGCAATCCAAGACATCAAGCTTGAGTTTCTGGTCAAATCTAGGGTTGACCAAGTCAAAGCAGCCATGACTTACTCTATGAATTCAGAAAACAAGTTATATGGAGCTTCTAACTTCAGAGCATGGAAGAAAAGGATTGACCTCATCCTTGCCAAGAATAAATTGTTGGATATGGTGAAAGGAAAGATCATGAAACCAGAGTTTGAAGAAGGAAAAGAGAAGGACCCATAGAACATTGCAGTTATGGAGAAGTTCAAAGACAGTGACATCAATGCTATGAGTATCATAGTGGAATCTATAAAATACCACTTGATACCCTACATCTCCCATCTTGACTCATCGAAGAATATGTACGATGCCCTAACAAACCTCTTCTCAGTTAGAAACATTAGACTAATAATGAGTCTGAAGAATGAGCTCCGTGACATGAAGATGAATGATGCTGACAGCATAACATCATACTTTGTGAGAATCTCTCAGTTAATAGATCAACTACAAGCTATTGAAGAGATCATTTCAAAGAAGGAATTGGTAAACATAGTACTCAATGGTCTTCCCAAGACATGGGATGCATTTTCCGCAAGCATGAAAACAAGGAAGGAGTATCCTACATTTGAAGAAATTTGGACTTGTTGTGCTCAAGAATAATCCAGGATCAGTGCAAAAGAGAAACCCCAAAAGAAGTACGATGATCAAGCCTTCACAACAAGATTCAAGAACTTCAGGAACAAAAGGAATTTTGGTTCAAGGAGGAAGCCAAATCAAGAGAAAGATATTTCAGAAATACAATGCTTCAATTGTCGAAAGTATGGTCACTACAAGAATCATTGTCCCAAGATAAAGAAAAGGAAGGAGAAACACGAAGCATCAATTGTTGAAGAAAAGGAACCTACAAAGAAGACTAAGCAGGATTAAAAAGACTTCTTCTTTTGAAGGTAACAATACTCTTCTTAGTACTTGTACATATCTTGTTTGCATAGAATCTATACATATCTTGTATATCTATCTATTAGAAGATAATATGTTCCAAGAAGAACTATACTTATGTAAGAACAACAAGATAAGGATTGTTATCATTATACAAGTCACATGAAAGGATGAAATACATCAAACAAATCATGTGGAAGCTATTACAAGATAAGCCAGAATCAGAATCAATCCTGGAGAGACTTAGAAAAATCAAAGATAGAAAGAAGTCGACAATCAAGAGGAAATTGGAAAAAGATTTGTAACACTTTTCATAAGGCAATAAGGATGTAGATAGAAGTGTGGACTTTCCTAGATGGAGGGAGCCAATTATATATTTCCAAAACAAAAACATGCACTCATACATGGAGAAATGGTTAGTGTTGAAACAGAACTTAAATTTTGTTTCTCTTGAACAAATTTTTATTATCCTGGAGTCTTTGCACTATTAAA
>ML794640.1:174771-205749 GCA_009831015.1 Picea engelmannii
TGTCCATTCAGTGACTATGTCTCAACCCTCTTTTAGTTTTCTTTGTTAAAATTTTCTTCTTCATGTTTATTTCTAGCAAATGAATCAATTTAAGACTATATGCAATTATTTGCTTAGGGTATTAGATCGGTTTGGATGTTGAAGATGCTACAGTTTTTCCTCTGAGATTATTTTAATAATTTTAAGACCTGTAGTCTTCTGTTCCTTAATATTTCCCCTTGTTAGAAAACCCTCGTTACCTTTCTTTACTGTAATGAAAATATAAGGTTCTTTTTAKATTAAATTCTTACATTCATCTGTGTAATGTTTTATTGTTTAAAATCTCCTGATTATCACTGAACCAGGAAACGGCCTCCTTGTGTCATTATTTTCTATTTCGAGTTTTAAAGTTATTCATATAATATCTGACCTGAACGTCGGAAGCGACAAACTCACAAAAAACCTTTATTGAAAATTATAAAAAATTAGCCATCTATGACAGTCCCAAACGCTCGACAACCGAACGTGGCTATAGGTTTACAAGACCAAACTAGCATTGCACTAAACCTCTTTAATACTATCTTGCAAACTGCCAGAAACAGAACCGAATTGGAACAATCTTGGGCGGCCATAGAACGGGACATAACCATACAAGAACAGAGAGAAGAAAGGCAGAGACAGTTGAGAAACTGAATCTGATCGAGTCTTTCCTCGTCCATTGATCTGAAAGAAAACACTAATATTTTGGATGCCTAGACGGTGTGTTTTATAGCCTTAAAACACAAACTCTGGAACAACAGTTAGGAGGGAGATAATCCTATGATCCATTGAAGATGATGAAATATATATCCATGGTAGCAGCCATGAAAGACAGTACGTGTTTAGTTCAACCTCAGAAGAAGTCTTCTTCGAAGAGAATCCTTAAAGTATCCCTGGTTGTCCATCCACGTCTAAAAGGAAGAAGTGGAATCTTTAGGGCATGGAATCTATAAGAAACTTCATGGACCCAAGAGCTAAAGAAAAAAATGAAGAAGAACATCAAGATTCTAAGAAAGAAAGAAAAGCCAGAAAAACAAGTCATTGAGAATCATATGATTACCAGCCTGATATGAACTCACTAAAAGCAATCAAGTAGAGGAACTAAAAGTTGTGATGAAGAACAGTGTATATATGCAAGCATTGCAAGATCCATAACTAAAGGTTCTCCCAGAATGAGGGAGAAGACTATGAAAATTACTTGTTCCAATAAACCAGACATACCTCTACATGAGTCTTTATATCATCCACAATATCCATGGGTTGGAGTTCTACATCAGATAAATGCAAAGAATGTTCTCCAGAGAAATTGAACAAAGTGCATATGAAAAGAAACCTCAAGACTTTGAAGCATACCAGAAAGAGACCCTTGTATGCATATAGAAGAAGATAACTTGGTGGAGAACCTCCAGTGCATAGAAGAAGCGTGGTGAAGATTTTCTATAACAGAGATATTGTATCAAGATGATTACTCAGAAGATCAGATCTCATGATGAAAAAAGAAGTGCCACATGGATATCTTCCATTTTTTCCAACAATGATATACTTTATTGATCAGAGCTACTTGAAGCCTTTAGAGAAAACCAGTGCTCCAGACTGAAGTACATTTGAAATCAAGCATTAAATTATCTGTGATGAAGTCCGAAAAGGAGAAAGTGGTTCTCCAATACATATCTCCACAGATGAGAAGATAAGAAGACATTTTGATAAAACTTTTGTTCAAGATGAAAGAGTTTGCATACTCAAGATGGAGCTCATGGAGATGAATTCCTTATTGAAAAAGGAAGATATGACTCCCAGGTTGGGAGGGAGCACTGATGTATCATTGATTGATGGATAGTCATTTTTCAGTTCTAAAAATGGTCCAAGATGAGAAGATTATTTCCAGTTCAAAAAGTGGATTGATATTTCCGACGAATAGACATTTTCCAGTTCGGAAAATGATCCAGATTGTTGATGTACCATAGACAACAACTTCCCATTGTGGTTAACATGGGGAGTCGTCTAGGGAAGTCTCTCTTCTTGAGGGTTACTCAAGAACACTGGCCTGCCTCTCTGGACATCGATTTCTCATTGTGGCTAACATGAGGAATGGTCTGTTTTGGAGGTTGGTGTAGGACAGACATTTCCTCTTGTGGTTAACATGGGAAATGGTCCGGACAATCATTCCTTAGGGTGGATTCATTCTCTCCAGGTTGCACTTTGTTTAGTGCCGGAGGAATGGCCCAGGGTGGGGAATGGTTCAGGTTTAGCAACCAAGGACATACATTCCTTAGGGAAGAATCATTCTCTCCAAGTTACACTTTGTTTAGTGTCAGAGGAATGGCCCAAGGTGGGGAATGGTCCAGGCTCATAAATCAAGACAGTTATTATTTCTTGCTTGAGAAGAATAGTCCAGATAGCTCATCATTGATGTTTTACCTTCTGAGGGTAGATGCTCTTCCATGATATCATAGATGTGAGTGGAAGAATGGGCTAGATGATTCATTTTATATCATAACATTATTTCTGTGCAGGTTGATATCATATGATTATTATGAAGACTGTATGTCTCTAGATAGTAGATGTATACTACTGTGGTGGATGTGTTCCAGTATTTTTTACTATACGTCATTGATCAAGTACCTGTGTGCTACTTGGTGTGGTAGTGTACCACTGGATTGTAGTTGTGCGCTACTATGGATAGACACAGTTGTGTTCTATTGAATGATATTGTTCTGATTGCCTTGAAGACTATCAACAGTGTTGAAAATGATTATCAGCTAGATGGATGATCAATGGACAGATATTTCCCAGACGGAAATGGTTCAGGACATTTACTTTTCTAAGACATATGTCCAGATTAGAAGAATGGCTCTTGTGTCACTCTGTGGTGTGAGTGACTTATCCAGCATCATGTCTAATTACTCAATTAGAGTATGGTTTCAAGAGATGATGCAGTCGATGACACTGATGGTGATGATGGTGCTCATGATCTAGTCATGGGATAGTTTATACAACTATGTTGATGCTACCAGGTGAATGGTATGTTTGTGCTCAAGACCATTACCTGTAATACCTCCCTAGCTAGGAGGGAGTGTTGATATTATGGTAGTTGCGAGAGGTATTTACCTCCATGTGTAAACCTGACGAGAATAGGATATTCCGGGAAGCAAGAAGAAACCCTAATGAGTTGGCTAATAACCCTAGAAGACTTATCGGCTCAAGAAGATAACTTGTATTAGGTTATTAGCCTCCAAGAGAAGAATTCAGCCAAAAGAAATAATATATATTAAACAGACATATACCAAGAATGAGAAGTCGCCCCAAGAAGTTAGCCAGAATTACTATAAATACAGGAGGCCAGTCTTCATTCTAGCAGGCAGTCTTAGAATTGCAAAGAAACACTTGTGCGCACTGCAGTGCCTAGTTTTGTGCACATGTTAGGAGGAGAGCTGCCATTGCAGCTGCTACAGCTAGCAGATCATGTTTGGCTTGGACTATCTCTTGTTTAGGGTTTGGACTATCTGATCAGCTCTTGTTGGTGCGCTATCCTTGGGGAAAAGTTTTAAACCTACGAAGTAAAGCAATGCATATATATTCTTAAGCAATATAGAAATTAATCAATGGCTCATACACAGAGTACACAAAGATTTTTACCGAAAACCCTTAACCGGGAAAACCTTTCTTATTTTTATTATATCAAATTTCACTATTCACCATACAATATATACAATGTTTTTAGGTATTCCGTAGATACCAAAACCCTAATCCCTTAATCTGGGATTAATTTACAAATCAGCTAAAAATAGAAAAATCGGCTAAAAATAGCAAAAACCGCCCAAAAAAAAAATTCGAGGTGCTGCCCCGAACCCCTTTGGCTCCGAGCTACCGCCCGGTGCCAAACGTTGGGCATAACCCAGGGGGCGCATACATGCCCCCCCTGGGACCCCCCTAGGATCGTCAGATGCAGTTGTCGTATCTGATGCACCCACACACACACACATGCAAAGAATATAACACATACCCAACAAGGTGCACTACCCTTTGTTTGTCTCTCTAGCCTAGGGTTTTCTTCCAAAGTGATCCTCTGTCAAGGTTAAGGTGCTCAGAGGGTAGCTTTGGCCTATGGTTGGGTGACAATAGCGATATTGTCAATGGTAAAATGAGCACATCCATTATATTCTAACACAATCAACGGTTGCGATCGTTTCAAGATTTCACTCTTTGTGAATTGTCTCCCTAGAAAATCAACAGTCCAGATCCTCCTCAATCTGACGACTTAGATCAAATCACGATTTCGCGTATTGTGAGTTCTCGGAACTCTTGCCTCTGATTTCCTGAATCCCAAGTTTACGAAATGCAGATTGCTCACCACATGTCTTCTTTGACAATGGACGGCTCTGATGATTTTGGAACTTCGTGAATCCAAACCTCCTGCACACCTTAAAATCTTTAAAGTCAGTGCACTTTACCTTGATCGGATGACCATGATCATTTTGCACATGGATCGGATGGTTGAGGACCTTTATTTACACTCTAATCGAACGACTCAGATCTTTTCTCCTAGAGCTTCGGCTTTCTACTGACTTAGGATATTTCAAAAGATTTAAAGGTTTCTACCTTTGTCCTTTCAGTGAGTCTGTTTCTTAGATCTTGTTTGCACTTGTTGGGAAGTGTTACTCTTAAGCTTGATTTCCTCATAGAGTCTGATTCCTTAAGCACTCCTTTCTTTTCGAGGAATTTCGTCAACATCAGAATTAAAGATTCTAGTAAAGAATCCTTTCCCGCCATATAAGCATTCCTTTGTTCATATCCTTTGGCTTCTTTACAGAGACTCTTTGACGCTGCGTCGAATTCAGGATCTATGCACTCCTTGTAGCAGATCTTTACACAAGATTAAATTGTTGCAGGCGATTGTGCACTCCTTGTAGCAATCACTTTGTAAATCTGCAAAGGAATTCTTCCGCTATTCATCCTAAGCTTTATGAGTCAAATCATACCATGTCAACGCACTCCTTTGTGGACGGTGTGCACACCTTGCACCACTCATAGAGAAAAGTGATCTTTAACTTCTATGCCAAAATTTCAAAGCTACATACACTCGTAGCAAGATTCATGCATTCTTGATAGAATTAACGACAGTAATAGGGAAATTGCAAACAAGATTCACACCTGACATTGGATCAATTTTCCTTTGTTCTCTTCATTCAAATCAAAGAAATGGCTACAGAAAAAATCAAAGAAACAATTGCTACTCACTAACTCCTACTTTCTCATAATTTTCCTAACCCCTCTTTTGGGCATACAAAATCTCTCTTTATACAAAACAAACAAACTAACTACTATCTAATTGTGGTTACATTGAGACTAGGGTTAACTCCCAGGTCACGCATGCTCATTCTGTCTCCATGCGTGTGATCTTTCCTTTTATTTTTTTCTATCAGCTTCAAAATATTTTCAATACTGGCTAGCGTTCAAGACTCTGGATTGGCTCTCAGGTGTTGAGTTTTCCTGTCATGTGTACTTGTTGATGATGCTCCAGCATCATACTCCCCCGGGACAAAAATTCATGGACTCCTGTCCATGAGCTCTTGTACTAACTTTCCATGCTTCTGGATATCAACTTCACTTTCCCAACTGGCATCTTCTATTGGGTGTCCCTCCCACTTGACCATATATTCAAAGTAGGTTTTCCTCTTGGTCTTCTTACCAATCCTTTGATCAACGATCTTTTCCATCTATGGTTTTTCTGCTATAGGAATTTTTTTCTCCCACTGAATCTTCCCTTGATCTATTGATCCCTCTGTGTCATCCTTTCTGTAAGGATACAGGTCTGAGACATTGAATATGGGCGATATTCCCACAGCATATGGTAGCTCAATCTCATAGGCGTTTGCATCAAACTTCCTCAAGATATTACATGGTCCTATCTTCTTCATCTTTAATTTGTTATATGTCCCCCTAGGGAACCTTTCCTTCTTGAGATGTGATAGAACCTAATCTCCTATTTCAAATTGGAGTTCCATGTGATGTTGATCAGCTCTGCATTTGTTATCTTGGCTAGAATTCTGCAACTTCCCCCTGACCTGTCTATGGAGCTTTTGCATTTCTGCAACAAAATCTTTTGCTCCAGCACTTCTGATCTCACTCTGTTCCAAGTCTCTCAACTCAGATACTCCCCTAGGTTGCATTCCATACAATATTTGGAACAAGATCTTTCCATTTCTTCTGTTTGGTGAGTCATTGTATGCAAATTATACTTGTGGAAGAATCTAATCCCATTGGTTATGGTGCTCAGTGACCAAACTCCTCAATAAGTTTCCCAAACTTCTATTTACCACCTCAGTCTATCCATCTATCTCAGGGTGATAAGATGAGCTGAAGGAAAAATTTGTCCCCAACTTCTTCCACAGTGTTCTCCAAAAATGACCAACAAATTTTGTGTCTCTGTCTGAGACAATTCTTTTGGGTAGGCCGTGAAGTCTCACAACTTCCTTGAAAAACGGGTTTTCAACATGTGTTGCATCACTGGTCTTCTGACATGGGATAAAGTGTGTCATCTTTGAAAATCTATCCACCACCAAAAATATGGAATCACATCCTCTTTTCATTATTGGTAGTCCCAACACAAAATCCATGCTTATTGCATTCCAAGGCCTCTTTGGTATGGGAAATGTTTGATACAATCCAATGTTTTGTCTTTTACCTTTTGCATGTTGGCAAATTCTACATTTGTTCATGAATTTTATCACATCTATTCTCATACCCAACCAATAGTATGAGGTGCTCAACTGTGCAAATGTCTTATCATGGCCTAAATGTCCAGCCAATCCTCCACTATGTTTTTCCTTCAAAAGGTTATCCCCCATTGAGCATATTGGTATGCACAATTGATTGCTCTTGAACAACAATCCCTGTTGAATCATATACTCTATCCATTGGCTCCTATCTCTCACCATAGGATTCATTCATGCTTTGTATGCTTCCTTGAAGTCTGGATCATCACTGTACATTTCCTCAAGGTGTTCAAACCCTAAGGTCTTTACCTGAAATTCATGCAGAGTCAAACATCTCATGCTCAATGCATCAGCAACTTTGTTAGCATTCCCAACAATATGTTTTATGAAAAAAGTAACATTCTTCATATACTCAATCCACTTCGCATGCCTCTGATTCAATTTTTCTTGTCCAATTATGAATTGTAAAGCTTGGTTATCGATAGACAAGACAAATTCTTGTGGGATAAGGTAATGTCTCCATTTATTCAAGGCTTGGATTATGGCATAAAACTCTTTGTCATAGGTGGAGTATTTTCTCTTAGTCTCATTCATCTTCTCGCTGAAGTAAGAAATAATTCTATTGTCCTGGCTCAAAACTCCTCCAATCGCAACGCCACTTGCATCACACCTTACCTTAAACATCTTCTCAAAATTTGGCAAGACCAAAATTGGTGGCTCTATTACTTTCTCCTTTAGTATATTGAATCTCTTCTTGGCCTCCTCTATCCATTTAAAATAATTGTTCCTTTTCTTCACTGTATCCATCATTGGTGCACAAATTCCACTGAAATATCTAATGAAATTCCTATAGAAACTCGTTAATCCATGGAATCTTCTTACCTCAAACATGCTCTTGGGTGAAGACTATTCTTTGATTTCTTTCACCTTCTCCAGATCCATCTTTAGTTCATTTGAAGAGATCACAAAACCCAAGTAAATGAGTTATGTCTTCATAAAAGAGGACTTCTTCAGGTTTATCAAAATTTTCTCCTATTGTAGTCTCCTCATCACTAATGTCAGGTGCCTCAAATGCTCCTCCTTAGTCTTGATAAAGATCAGTATATCATCTAGATACACAATCATGAACTTGTCAATGAAATCTCTTAGTATTTCATTCATCAACCTCATAAAAGTACTCGGGGCATTGTTTAAGCCAAATGGCATAACAAGCCACTCATACAAACCTTCATTTGTCTTAAAGGTTGTCTTCCACTCATCACCTTCCCTCATTCTAATTTGGTGATATCTACTTTTCAAATCTATCATAGAAAATAAATTTGCTCCACTTAAACAGTCCATCAAATAATATATTCTTGGCAAAGGGAATCTATACCTGATAGTGATATTTTTTATGGCTCTCGAGTATGTACACATTATCCATCATCTATGTTTCTTTGGACTCAACACAATTGGCACTACACATGTACTCAAGATCTCTCTGACCAAACCCTTGTCTAACAAATCCTTGACCTAGTTCTTTACCTCTTCATTCTCTCGAGGTGTCAATCGGTATGCCGCTTTTTTTGGCAGACTTGCTCCTAGTATCAAATCAATATGATGGTTGATACTTATGATGGGTGGTAATGAGTTAGGAAGCTCATCCACCACTATGTCGGCAAAATTATCTAACAATTCCTGAACTTCTTCAAGTAAATCATCCATTGAAGTACTAGTAAGGATGACTCTGGGTTTCCTCACCACAGAAAACTACATCTTCTATTCTTTCTTAACTTCTTTCAGGATTTCCTTCCCACTCATAAGAAGCATGCTTGTGATGGCTACCCCTTTCACTTTCTTCTCCTCTATTGGCAACAACATCTGTGTCCTACCATTCTTCTCCAAGGTGTATGTATTCTTCGTCCCATCGTGAATGACATTCTTGTCAAACTACCATGGTCTTCCCAACAAAATATGGCATACATCCATGGAAATTACATCACACAGAATTTCATCTCTATATCCTCCTATCTTAAATTCAACCAAGCATTATTTAGTAACCATTACCTATTGTCCTTTCTGCAACCATGAGGATTTATATGGCTCTGGGCGTGTAGTTGTCTCCATCTCCAATTTCTCCACCATCTTTGTGGATACTAAGTTATTAGTGCTCCCAATGATCACCTTGCATACTATGTCTTTAGTCTTGCAAGTTGTCCTGAATAGACTGTTTCTCTGTACAGGATTTTTAACTCCTGCCTCTGGTTTTAAGAGAACCTTGCTCATCACCAGGGATGTTCCATCCTCTGCTCCCTCTCCTTCAACATTCCCTCTTTTTTCTTCCGAAATGTGAGCTTCTCCTCCTTCTTTATTTTTCTCGGGGCATTCCCAAGACATGTGCCTTGTCTTTCCACATGCATAACATCTTATTCCTCCTCTGCCTCTTCCTCTAGAAGAGTTTCTTCCACCACCCTGTCTTCCTTGGGAACTTCCTCCTCTTTCTGAGTGACTGTGTGGAGTTTCATCCTTGTCTTTGGAGTTATACGCCTTGTCATGGGAAACTCCCTTGCCTTTGTTCGGGGATGAGATTTTACCTCTACCTCACTGACTTTGTTTTCTGGCCAACTTCTCTTTTGACTTTAGTGAAAACTGATAAGAATCCTCTACTGCTCTTACTGACATCATGTTGAGTTCATCCTGCATTTCTTACCTCAGGCCATTCATACACCTGGAAACTTTTTATTCATCCCTCTCTCTTTGTCCATCTCTGATGTTCATCTTGTAGAAATCCTCTGTGTATTCTTTGACTGTCATAACTTTCTTTCTCAAGTTCTGCAACTTCCTGAACAGATTGATCTGATAATCTTTGGGCATGAGTTTAGCCTTTAGATTAGCTACCATTATGTCCCAATTATTTATATTTTGTTTGCCTCTACTTCTCCTCTCAGCCTACAGTTCATCCCACCATAGTGTTCCATGTCCTTTAAGCCTGGTGATAGCATTTCTCACCCTTTTCTCCCCATCGACATCCTCATAATCGAAATATTTGTCCATGGACCTTATCCAATCTAGTATCTCTTCAACATCCAAATTGCCTTCATACATTGGGACCTCTATCTTAGATCTAGCTCCCAATTGAACAACTTCTCTTAGCAAGCGTTCTTCGGCAACGTGTTCCCCTGCAGCTTCTTCGACTTCTACATCTTCACTCTCTCCATCGCTGACGTCTCCAGCATCAGGTTCTCTTCTCTGTGTTTCTTCCATCGCTTCCAATCTTGCACGAAGTTTTCGCATCTCTCTTTCTACAACACAATTGGATAAAGGTGGTCCCCCTCGTCTCCTTGGCGACATTGTGTTGACTGTCTCTTACACACAAAGTACAAATTTGAGTTTTTTTTCTCCTTCGCCTAAAATCTACAGACAAAAATCAGCTCTGATACCACTTGATGCAGACCCCCCCTCTCTCTCAAGCGTTGTGCGACCTCCCGGTCTAGGATCGATCAAGAAATTGAATCCTATCGATTCTTCAACCCCTCAAGAATCTCAATTCCAAATAACAGGACCTTTTCCCTTAATCTGCAGGTTATATGGGACCTGCAGGCTTCCCCTTGGCGCTTTAAAATCTCGGAGTATATATAGGCACTAGCCCTCTTGTCTAAGCCCTTCTCCTCACATGACCACGGCTATGACTAGATGCTTGATTGAAAGGCGTGTCTCGACCTTGCGGAGTGAAAGTTTGAGTGTAATTTCTCTTAACTCTCCCGACTCCCAAAACCCAACATTTGAAATCCCTTATCAGATCAACAGTCTGTGACCTTTACCCTCCAATGATCTAGATCTTCCATCCACGTATCGGGACTTTTCGTTTCACGAAGGTAGAGGGATGAACACTCCCCTTCTCCCGATCTCTGAAACCCTGAACTTTCAGGTTCCAATCGTCAGATCAACGGTCTAAAATCCCCACAATCCAATGGTTCTCATCTCCTTTCATGTATCGGGATTTCACGGTTCGTGAAATCAGAGATTTAAACACTCCTCTTCTCTCGATATCCGAATTCCCGAATTCTCTTTTTTGGACGATCAATGGTCCATATATGTCCTCGATCTGACGGATTATATCAAATAGTGAGTTTGTGTATCGCGAGTTCTCAGAACTCTTACCTCAGATTTCTCGAATCATCAAATTCCAACAGAGTCAAATTCACTGCTCTGCTTCCCCCTTCGATCAACAGTTGTGATCGTTTTGAGAGTTCACGCTTTGCAAATCATCTCCCTGGAAAATCAACGGTCCAGATCCTCCTCGATCTAATGGCTTAAATCAAATCGTGATTTCACATATCACGACTTCTCGTAACTCTTGCCTCTGATTTTTCGAATCCCAAGTTTGCGAAATGCAGATTGCTCAACATGTGTCTTCTTTGACAACGAACAGCTCCGATGATTTCGGAACTCCGTGAGTCTGATCCTCCCACACACCTTCAAAGATTTAAAGTCAGGGTACTTTACCTTGATCGGACGACCACGATCATTTTGCAGGCAGATCGGACGACTGAGGGCCTTTCTTTACACTTTGATCGATTGGCTCAGATATTTTCTCCTAGGGCTTCAATTTTCTGCTAACTTAGGATATTTCGAAAGATTTAAAGGTTTTTTCCTTTGTCCTTTCAACGAGTCCGTTTCTTGGATCTCGTTTTCACTTCTTGGGAAGTGTTACTCCTCCTAAGCTTTATTTCCTCAAATATTCTGATTCCTTAAGCACTCCTTGTTTTTCGAGGAATTTTGTCAACCTCAAAATTAAAGATTCTTGTAAAGAATACTTTCCCTCCTTCTGAGCATTCCTATGTTCGTATCCTTTGGATTATTTACGGAGCCGCTTCGACGCTGCATCGAATTCAAGATCTGTGCACTCCTTGCAGCAGATCTTTACACAAGATTAAATTCTTGTGGGCGATTGTGCACTCCTTGTAGCAACCACTTTGCAAATCTGCAAAGGAATTCTTCTACTATTCCTCCTGAGCTTTACGAGTCAAACCAGAGACTGTCAACGCACTCTTTTGCAGACGATGTGCACACCTTTCACCTCTCACAGAGAAAAGTGATCTTTAACTTCTATGCAAACATTTCAAAGCTACATACACTCATAGCAAGATTCATGCATTCTTAACAAAATTAACAACAGTAATAGGGAAATTGCAAACAAGATTCACACCTGACATTGGATCAATTTTCCTCTGTTCTCTTCATTCAAATCAAGGAAATGGCTACAACAAAAATCAAAGAAACAACTACTACTCACTAACTCCTAATTGCTCATAATTTTCGCAACCCCTATTTTGGGTGTACAAAATCTCTCTTTATACAAAAGAAACAAACTAACTACTATCTAATTGTGGTTACATTGAGACTAGGGTTAACTCCCAGGTCACACATGCTCGTTCTGTCTCCACACACGTGATCTTTCCTTGTATTGTTTTCTATCAGCTTCAAAATATTTGCAGTACTAGCTAGCGTTCGAGACTCTGGATTCGCTCTCAGGCGTTGAGTTGTCCTGCCACGTGTACTTGTTGATGATGCTCCTGCATCATTGTACACCAAACAACTTCTCATTTGTCCTTACTTTTTTTCTGGTTTATCTGGAATGTTAAGTTCTTCAAATCCTCCTTCAACTCTTCGATGGTTAGATTCATCTTCTGATATTGGTTTTCTTCCATTTGTAGGATTGCCTACAGAGCCTATGCTTGTGTCTGAAAATTATGTTGTCGCAGTGGATATTGCAAGTGTGGTAATAGTGAATTGATGAACACGTGCCTGTCTTTCATATCTATCATGAGGTATTTCAACTTTCCTTTTAGTTTCTTGAATCTCTGGTCAATCTCCCATATTGATTCTCTTGGTTTCTGTCTAATTTCTATCATATCGTTCATGTACTAGTCCTCTTACCTTGGTTTCTGAAACTCATTTATCAGCAATTTCTTGATGTCTGCAATTTCTCTGGTTGTCCCTGGTGGATTGTTTGTCGCTAGACTCATATACCAATCTTGTGCGCGATCCCTTAGTGTAATCACTAGTTGTGCAAGTTTAGTGTCCTTGTCCATGATCTGTTTTTCTTCCCAAATCTTCTCATAGATAAACACGTGCTTTTTTGGGTCCTCTGACGCTTCTCCTTTGAATTCTGGTAACCTGATGGTGGGATCGTGTCCTCCCATCCTGAATGTTGAACTACTACCTCCGCGGGGTGTAGATACTTGATTAGTGCTTCCTGAACTGGCTCCCCCAGTTGTTGTTCCCTGTGTATATGTACTTCCTGATGTCTTCCTTCTCCCAAAATTCGGTTTTCTAAACGGTGCTATGCTTTTTGGTGTGTTAGTCGCACATGATTTTATGGGTTCCACACTAACATTAATATGGATAGGATTATTGCCTTTGATTCCTTCTCTTGGACCTCTTGTCTTCCTCTCGTATGTTGTGTGTAGGATTTTCTCAATCTTCTCCACAGACCGGAGATCCTCTACCTCCTCTTCATCACTTGC
Source organism: Picea engelmannii (assembly GCA_009831015.1). NCBI lineage: Eukaryota > Viridiplantae > Streptophyta > Pinopsida > Pinales > Pinaceae > Picea > Picea engelmannii. The sequence goes on from ML794640.1 coordinate 188,015, forward strand.
CAAGCCTTCCCCCATGGCTATGGCTCTTTTCTTAGTATTCACCTTAGATTGGTAGGGTGCTCCATTGCACATCTTTCCAGCTATTGCCATGATCTGCTTTGATCTGGTCATCATCCATCATGATTGGATCCAATGGTCCCTCCTTCTTTCCTTTATCCACTTCTCCTTCCATTTCTCCTTTTTTTGTCAGTGCTTCCCCCCTTCCCCCATGCACGTAGGGAAGTTTAGTTGTCTAATTCCATTGTCATTACACATTTGTTATATACAAATATCTTAATAGAAGTATACAACGATCGAATATACCTTCCTCCAGGCCCGTGTAGAAACTCTTTCTCTGTTGTTATGTACGACTTCATTGTATCTACTACAAATTCTATTATAAAGCCTGCTACAATATTGTCGAGCCAAAAATATACTGCGCGGGTGAATTTGTTATTCACCTATTGTAACTACTCAATTTGAATTGAGGTCCACTCTAACTGCTGGATCTGATTCGTTGTGTGGTTATCCTTCAACCTCAATATCCATTCCTGCAATAAGTGTGGAAAATCATAGAAAAATACATCATGCAGATCAGTAAACACATACTTCTCAAGGTATTTGTGTGGTGTTACTCTAGGGTTTTGTTATCTTTCTGTGAAAAGCCTAGCTTCTTTTTCTTCAACGAGATTTCAATCTCTTCTTTTGTGGGATTCCAAGGTCTCAACATCCCCTTCTAGCAACACATTTTTCTCACCTTGTTGTCGTTTGATTTGGTATTATTTTGACCCGCCTTCCACAGATCTTACCCTCTTTTAACAGATCCCATCTTCTCAATCCTATACTATTCCAATCGACAACAGAACCATTTGTTGGGTTTACTTCCTCTTATCTACCTATAACATAATCGACCCAGGTTCATGTCTACTAGGGTTCCAACAAAGCCTCTAAAACTATTAGCCCTCCTGGTAAACCATAAGGCAATGCAGTGCATAGAGTACATTGCGCAATCTCACCCAAGATAGTCTTAATTGGTGACTGCAAAACTCAGGTGTTTGCAGTCTAGGACTGAATGGAGATCTATGAAATGTGTGTTGAGAGTTCTATTTAACTTATTAAGGAAATATATTGTCATTCCCAATTATGCATGTAATGTAATTAGCTCATTCATTCATCATGATAACATCTACTTATAAACAGTAAAAGAGACACAATCATTCATCACATAACATAGGTTTTACCATGGTTCACCCCTATGGGCTAGGTCCACAAAGAGCTGGCTCTCAAGCTCTTTTATTATGGTAGTTCCAAAACTATAGCGCTGCGCACTATACAACTCATCTTCAGTCAGGTCAAGATCTATTATGAGGCAGACTATATCACACCAGGCTCCTCAGCCTGTGTCTAACCCTTGACATCTACCCTTTTGACCCTCTACAGCTCAACAAATTACAAAAGTAGGTCGTATGACAGAGTATTACAAACTAGTTATCAAAACAAGACTCCTTCCTCAAAACCCCCCTCTTCTCTCGTTGCCTCCTCTAGACATCCTAGGTATCTATATTTATATGTTTCTGGCTCATCCTCCATTACAATGTATTACAAAAACCCTAACACTAACGTCGTTAGGTCTTCCATGCATGCATGTGTGTTTCTCTTCCTTCCAGTTGTTGCTTCCCTCATGCATGCCTTTCTTTCCAAAGTAGCCTTTCTTTCTGATTTGGTCTACCTCCAACAATTCCCCTTTACTACATGCCATTATGGTGTTCAAAATCAGATTGTGTCCTTTAAATGGAATCAAAATTACTTCCTTAAAAGAGAATTTCACTTCATTAAAAGAGTATTTCACCTCATGATTAATACTTAGGTATAAATCTAAGGTTCTAAGATTATATAGAAGAAAACAATAGAATCCTTAAAAATTATTAATTTAGAGAATATGAATGAAAAGTTCAAGGCTCTTATCACTAGAAAAACTTACCAATCTAAATAAAAGGTAATTTACCTTTAATTGTAGTCCCTTGGTATCTATTACTACTAGTAGTGCCTTATCAACAACTAGTCTAAGATCCATTGAAAGGAACACAACTCGAAAGAATAAAAATCCTTGCCATATATTAGGTCATAAGTGGTCATTTGGAGTGGACAATAAAATAGCAGATACTATTGTAGTGGAAGGTATTTGTTAGAATTGATCCACTCTTGTAGTATAGGTTTGACCTTGATGGATATCTAGGCCCTTTCATAATTTATTTACCCCTCTTACTTTGCAATGATTTTTATATTCCTACATTAACTATGATGTCTTGTAAATGATGATTTTGTCCTTGTTGATAAAATCCTAATCTTAGTTGAGTTCTCATGTCTATGATTATGATGCCTAATGTGTTCACCATGACCTTTTTTCTAGGTGATTGAGGCCATCATTATCTACATTAATGCAACTTAGGACCCTCTTTTGATATAGAACATTTGTGTGGCCAAATAAACCACCTTTATCTCCCTTGATTTCCTCATGGAATAATGTCAATATTTTCCACAAAATATGCAACACTCTTGGAAATTTTTTGAAAAAAAGTAAATAGTAATCTTCCCCAAAATTGTTTGTAATATTTATCTTTTATCCTTCCTATTCCTCTAATTGCATCTAAAATAATCTATCAAAATTATGAAATATCCATCAATTTGTATATTGTTCATCTTTAATTTGAGAGATAGTTTGATACCTTCCAACAATCCTATAGATTCTGCCACATTATTTGTAGTGATGCTCAAGAAGATTACATAAAAAGAAGTTATCTAGATTATGTACCATAAGATCCTAGAGACAAACTCCTACCCCTATTGATCCCATATTCCCTTTAGAGACACAATTATAGTTCAAAGTAATGGCATGCATAGTGGATACCATTATCTTTCACTTTCGTTATATCACGATCCTTTGACTTTGATGAAATTGTTCTCTTGGGTTAAGGTTCCAGTTCTCTAGAATGTTTTTTTAACCTAATCTATCATTTTCACTGGCTCCACTTTCCATTTCAAAGCATTGATTGTTTCATAGATATTTTTAAATAATTTTGGAATAAACTCGCTCCACTGTCAACTCTCTCTAAATATTATATAGTTTGTTTCTATTCATATATTCGAAATAAGAATGACATATTTTTCCAAAAATAGTTGAGAATATTGATAGGAAAACCCTCCTCTAGGCTCTAGGCCAACATTTTATTAGAATTTTTAATTATCAGGATCTACTTTTTTATTTTCTCATTATTATTTCTAGTTTATCCCAACATGAAGAATCTAATTTGCATCTTATTAACAAGTGATCCACTATTTCCTTGTTTTCTGGCAATTTGGACATATTAAAGACCCTTTTACATATTGCTTGCAAGTTGTTATATTTAAGGATTTATTTTTCACTTCAAGGAAAGATGCCACCTTAGGTTACAATTATTTTCACCATCTACTCAACTTATTTCAGTTGAGGCATACATTGTAAAATATATCTGAGACCTCTTCTCTCTCACCATAGGAAGCTTTACAAACTACATCACATGAATTTTATCACTTATATAAGGTGTATGAGCTTTGGTGATAGTTATTAAGTAGCTTGTTGAGATCATCATGCAAGAGTGGAATGAAAATAATGAATATTATTTTTATGCTAGAATTGTTTTGTCTATTTTTTATTGTTTTAATCATAAAATTACATTGCCTGGTTGTTTTGTCTTAATCCACTTTATATCTACAAATGTTATTAATTTGAGACAGTTTAGTAGGGCAGGACCATACATGTATTGCATTTCTATTGATAATATATTCTTCAATGCATGTTTTTCAAGTTTGATTATTTTCCTATGGACAAACAAGCTCTAGGATAACATACACAATGCTTGGGAAACCAATTTGTTTTTAACACAAAGGACTTATACCAAGATCCTTGGAGCATATTTTCAAAAAAAAAAATCCAAGAACTTTCTTCCCAAGGATAGAGCTTTAGAATGCAAGTCGACATCTCATATTCCATTCCCAATGTTCTATGGAACACACTTCAAGAAAATCCTTTTATTTCTTTGGATTTATTTAGAACCAAGTTGTGTCAAACAAATGCAACTTTCATTTTTCATTTTCCTTATTTTCAAGGCATCAATAAACTATTTGAGATATTTTGGTTACTACTAAATTTGGCAGTGTAGATGGACCTTGTTCTGACAATGGTACTCCAATAAAGAAATATATTATTAAACATGATGAAAATGACAACATTTTTGTGTCAAACCTTACCATAGTAGATGTCACCAATTATTATGAAGTTTCCTCCCTTCTACACAAGGCTAATCAGAGTACGTACACATCTATATGAAAATTTTCTTTAAATTACTTTTATCATTTTGTTATGAGAACATATATTTCATTTTGTCTACTTGCAAATGATTATTTTTCTTTTCTCGAGTGTATTTCTCTCATTATATAAGAAATTATAATTTTCTTTTCTCGAGTATATTTTTCTAAGTATATAAGAAATTATAATTTTCTTTTCTCGAGTATTTTTCTTAAGTATATAAGAAATAATAAGCTCTTATTTACCAAATTAAATCTTGTAATATTTATAAAATTATGTGAATTATCTAAGCTTGCATGATTAGTAAAGTTATGGGATGATAGACTCAACGTGGGTTTTATTAATGTGATACATTTATTCAATGTTTAAATATTTATCAGGATTGTTTATATGATAAATGGAAATTGGTAAAATGGTTGGTTTTTGTTGGTCTTTAGATTTGGCACATGTTAATAAAAAGCTTAATTACCTTAATTTTGAACTACCTTATATATTCAAATTTTTCATAGTAGTTTAAGTTTATAGTCAAGTAAAGCTTTTATGTAGTATAACTAAAAAAATTGTAAGGGTGGCAAAATAGGGAAGACGGAAAGGAAGGATGGAAAGTTTTGAAATAGCTATCAATATATGTAGATTTCATGATTTACTAGTAGATAACTTCACGAACAAATATTATATTGCAAAACAAAGTTGAGACAATCTAAAAATGGGGAAGATATGGGTAGTGTGAGTAAAGACTGGTTCAAACCAAAGTCACATGAATTGGACTTAAAAATGACTTGGAAATACAAAGAGTAAGATGTATCAGTGATCACTTGTGAAAAAGTCTATCTTTTTTGGTGATGATATACACTTGCTACCTTTTATCATACATTCATGTGTGTCACGTCCCAAACCAAAAGGTGTTTTTTCCAACATTTAGTATTGAATAAGGGTTACTAATGTGTATGTTGATTTTGTTCTAGTCTATACTAATATGTGTGTGTATGTGTGTGTTGATTTTGTTCTAGTCTATACTATATTTTTTCAAAATTACTATATTTAGAGAAGTCACATACTCATTTCAACAAACTTCTTATTTATGTTCTCAAGTTAGTGGGAAAAACCACAATGAATGAGTAGTCTTCTCAAAGTCACTATCTCTTCACTTCACACATTTTAGGAAAAAATGAAGTATATATATATATATATATATATATATATATTATGAATGGTCTTAATGGTTAAAAACATTGTTTCATCTTAAAAGGTCACATATTCAAATCCAAATGGGGTAGGGTATGTACACCTTCACAAACTTTATTAATAAAATCATTTAGCAAAAACTTGATGTCTAACTTGATCATGAAAATATATATATAATTATAAAAAACTTATTATGATCCTAATTAAGCATTGGTGCTTGCCTTTATAAAGCACAAAGCAACAAGTGCATGGAATTCTAAACCTCATTGGCATCGCTAGAAGTGAACGTCTTTCTCATAATGGCTCTATTGGATATCACCGGAAAGAAATTCGGGTTTGTATCTTGATGAAAATTATATTCACAAATTAAAAAGGAACCTTATTTTAAGTTTTTAATGGTTATTCTGATCATTACGTGAGCCTCTTATGGCAAGCCCGGGCCATTGGAACTTTTTTCAGTCTTCTCATTTCAACGAGAAGCATGGCCTTGGCATTTGAATATGTCAATACGTTAAAACTAATGTAGATTGAACTTATATCTCCCTTTATGCATTGGTTCGGAGAGGGGGTAAACTATGTTGCATAGGATTCCTTCTTATTCTCACTTATCATTATGAAAGTTAAGGTGAAAACACTCAGTTGATATGATTCCAAAGTTCATACTTTGCCATATCATCAAAACTATTTTTCTATGGTTATGATGTTAATAAGGACTCTATGTAGTATTTATGTATTTAATGCTTTTTTTTTTGAAAGAATAAGTGAAGAAAGAAAGGAGTTGTATTAATGTTATAAAATAACCAAAATAAGTCAATGGACTAAAGTACATAAACAAGTTACAATAGTGATAGAAGTGTTAGAAGCAATTCCTCCTGAAAACTAAAAAATGTAAAATAGGGAACAAAAATTGTGTTATTCCTCCCGATAACACAATATACTTATCCTTTACCTATAACTCATACTATTCCCATATATTTCATTCATATTACCTTATCTCACCAGGTTAAGTGTTTCAAGCATATACCTATTCTAATAAGGTTAAGTGTTTCAAGCATGATAATTATGGTGAATTTGGTATGGACTCTATTATTGGCATAGCTCGACCTTGTTATCTCTGGTAGCAGTCTTTTACAGCCCTATAAGTGTTTGGATAGGATTTTTTGTTTGTTTGGAGATATGTATCATTTGTTGATGGGTAGTTTATGTAATGTTTATATTTCTTCTTGGAATATAAGTACTTTTTCTGCTGAAAAAAGAGTTATAGGAGTTTCCTAATAATATAATCAGAAGTTATCTATTCCTTCAAGAGTATTGTTAACAAAATCGTAATTCTATATAATTTGTAACAGATATTGGTTGTTTCTAATGATGGAGAAGTTCTAATAATATGATCCTGCTTGTTTTTCCTAATAGATTTATAGATTGATTTTGTTATTTGTGTGTTGGGGAATATGCTAAATATAATTAGAATATAATTGGTGTTGAAACATTTTTCATATCTCAATATAATGTGTATTTTTTTTGTTTTTTGAAAAAATGTATTGATAAACTCCAAGAAGGGGATAAAATTAGGGTGTTGGATCTGTTTAACGATGTTGTTATGGGAATTGGGTGGATTCACTCACTATCGATTATACATGGATTCAAATTGAAAGGAATAGAAGGTGCAAATGTAAATTTTTAAAGGTCACAAGTAACATACCCCTTGCTTATGAAGACAAAATAGAAAGGAGATGGAGATGTTCATTTGAAAGAGAAAGAAGGAACCTTCACATGGTGGCCACTAAAATATTTGCAAAAAAATGACATAGTTGATGTTTATCACATACTAGTTGTTAGACAGCTTGGACCACTACTTTATGTAGTAGTTTGAATATGTTGTATTTGCATCATAGTGTATTTGCATCATGGTGTATTTGCAAGAGTTGGAAACTCTTAGACTTAACATTTTTTATTATATATATATATATATATATATATATATATATATATATATATATGAACATCTTACAATTCATCAAAATTGCATTGTATTTTTTAATTGTGAATTACCTCTTTTTTAAATGAATGAGCGTTTTGATGAATTGCATGTGTAGCTCGATGTGTTTTTTGTGCTGATGTTGAACCGGGTATTTGGCGATCTTGATGGAACTCTGATTGTCTCACAAAAGGTTGGTCGGATGTTGCTACTAGAATCCAAACTCTGAGAGGCTCGGTACTTTTCTTTTGTTGAAGAAAGTGAAATAGCTTGTTGTTTCTTACATGCCCAAGTGACAGATCATGAACCAAGGAAGAAAACATAACCTGCAATAGACTTTTGATCATTAGGGTTGTCAGCCCAATCTGAAGCGGTGAAACCAACCAATAAAGGAGTCCCCCCTGAACTATAATGTATCTTGAACTGAACTATAACCCGGACATACCAAAGTATCCTTTTAGTTGTTTTCCAATGGATTTCATGTGGTGTTTTCATATATCGGGAAAAAGACCAACAACAATGGAAATATCAGGACGGGTATGAGTCAAGTATAAGAGGCTACCAACTAACTGACAGTACAGGGTGGCATCAACTTCGAGAGAGTTATAGGTGGAAGCAAGCTTGACTCGAGACTAGAAGGGATAAGGGGATGGTTTAAAATATTCCATGTGAATGAGATGAAGAAGGTCGCAAGCATACTTAGAATGGGAAGTAAAATTTTCTTCATTGGTTTGTAAAACTTGAAGGCCAAGGAGATAGTGCAAAAATCCTAATTCTGTCATTTCAAATTTCTTCTTGAGGCTTGTTTTCACATGGTTGAAAATTTTTGAGTGACTACCAGTAAGGATAAGGTCATCAGCATAAAGGAAAAGGATTATGAGATGGCTTCCTACTTTCTTGGTATAGACATTAGGATTAGAATGACATCTAGATAATTCGGTGTCAATAAGAAAGATGTCCAATTTTTTCATACCAAGCTCGGGGAGCTTGCTTAATACCATAAAGATATTTATTAAGGCGAAAAACAAGGCTAGATTCATTCTAGACATATCCAGGAGGTTGTTCCATGTATATTTCTTCTTGAAAATCCCCATGTAAGAAGGTGGATTTAACATCTATTTGATGGGCCTCCCATTTATGTGGGGTGATAGGGAAACAACAAGACGGATGGAATTCATTTTGGATACCGGGGAAAAGGTTTCGTTATAGCCAATTCCTTCAACTTGGGAAAATCCTTTGGCAACTAACCGAGTTGTGTGCCTTTCAACACTTCCATCTGAAGAATACTTATTTTTGTAGACCCATTTACATATGACAAGTTTTCTTCCTTTTGGAAGAGGTATTATATCCCAAGTATCGTTTTTCATTAAAGAACGATACTCTTCATTCATTGTTGTATCCCAATTTGAATGACTGGAAGCTTCTACAAATGTATGTGGATTATGAGTCTCTGAAAATTGATCCAAAAGAGAAAAGCCTCACTAGAACCGTGAACATGTGTGACGCTGATTTGAAGGATCACCGAAAAGATCACCACTTGCTTCTCGTGTTGAAAGGACCCATCTAGGAAGTGGTGGTGTTGGTGTTGGTTCAGGTTCAATGGACTCATCTGGAGGATGGTGAGCAGGTGGAAGTGTATTTTCATCTTCACTATCATCATCTGAAGAAGAAACCATAATATAAATAGAAGAAGGCACAAACATCAAAGATGACTCGCAGGATGAATAAGGCACAATCATCGAATTAAGCTCGCAAGCCAAGATATTTTCATAAAATTTAACCTCTCTTCTAATAATAATTTAATTGCAATGTGGTTGAAGAAGTTTGAAACCTTTGACATCTTCAAAATAACCAACAAATATACACTTCTCACTTTCAGGTTGTAATGCTTTCCTTTTCTCATCAATAATGTGATCCCATGCTTCTTCTAGTGTTATATTTTTAAGAGCCTTTGTGGGAGTGTTATTTACTATGTAATTTTCATAGTTGATGGCTTCCACCCAATACTTTAGACTTAGTCCCTTATATTGGATCATACAATTATCCATTTCTTTTAATGTGCAGTTCTTTCTCTCAGCAACACCATTTTGTTGTGGTGTATATGGAATAATGTGTTGCATTTGGATGCCATGTGTAGTGTAGTAACTTGTAAAATTAGTGTTCATGTATTCACCTCCATTATATATTATTAACCTTTGAATTTGATGTTTATATTGTTTTTCTACAAGGGCCTTGTAGGCCAGAAACTTGTCAAAAAATTTGCTCTTAAGTTTTAAGAAGTAAACCCAAGTATGTATGGAAAAGTCATCAATGAAAGTTAAGAAATACTTGCACCCAAAAAAAGAAGGAGAAGAAAGTGGACCACACAAGTCACTATGAACAAACTGCAAAGGGCTCAAGGCTTGCCAAGAGGCATGTTTTTCAAAATTGTCCCGATGATTTTTGTTGAGAACACAACCGACAAAAACACCATCTCTACATGAAACAAGAGGAATACCAATCATCATATTTTTATTATATAGTTGTTGCAATGATCAATAGTTTATATGAACAAACCCCTCATGCCAGAGTTTTCTCAAGTCATCACTATGAGCAACAAAATTATGCTTTGATACCATGTTCGACAACACGGGTATTCCAGCAGAGGACGAACACCTTCAAAAAACACTCACACAACCAAATCAAATATCAACACACCGATGTTTTGACGTGGTAAAACGCCTATGGGTAAACATCCACGACCCCATCCAATGCAGCCACTTGGAGTAGTTTATTAATGAAAAATAAAAAGATTACAGAGATATTTTACAAGAGAGTTTCTCACAATCGATCATCGACAAATGACCCTCCATGCTCTTTAAATAGAGATCATGTACCAATCGGGGGTTAAGCCATGGATCATTGTAGTCATTAAGATCGAAGAGAATATGAATCGTCAAATCACTCTATGTTGGGAACATATCATGACCATCAGATTTCCTAACTACAAATGCATACTAAAGAAACATGTTTTTACCTAATGAAAACTTAGACCAATTAGATCTTAACTAACTCCTAAATGTCTAAATATCCTAACATCCCCCATTAAGAACAACTTCGGATAGGATTGAAGTATTTACAATAGTGACACAATAGGAGAAGGAAGGAGACATTAGATCCTATCCCCCCTTAATGACAACTTCATGAACTCCTAACATAGATCGAAGTTTGGAAAACTTCGCTTCTGTAAGAGAATTTGTGAAAATGTCTACAACTTGATATTCTGTAGGGGAAAATAGAACTTAAATAACTTGATCATGAATGAGCTTTCAGATGAAGTGCATGTGTAGCTCGATGTATTTGTTTCACTGATGTTTAACTGGGTATTTGGAGAGCTTGATGGCACTTTGATTGTCACACCAAAGGCAGGTCGAATGTTGTTGCTAGAATCCAAACTATGAAAGGGAAGCCACAAGGCTTCCTAACTTGCATTTGTCGTTGTTTGGTACTCTGCTTCTGCTAAAGAAAGTGCAATAGAATGTTGTTTCTTACAATCCCAAGTGACAGGTCTTGAACCAAGGTTGAAAACATAACTTGCAGTAGAATTCTTATCATAAGGGTCACCGACCCAATCTGAATTAGTGAAACCAACCAATAAAGGAGTCCCCCCTGAACTGTAATGTATCCTGAACTAAATTGTACCCCGGACATACTGAAGTATCAGTTTAGTTTCTTTCCAATGGAGTTCATGGGGTGTTTTCATATACCGGGCAACAAGACCAATAGAAAAATAAATATCATGAGGGGTATGAGTCAATTATAAGAGGCTACCAATTAACCATGACGGTACAAGGTGGCATCAACTTCGGGAGAAGTACAAGTGGTAGAAAGTTTGACTCCAGACTGGAAGGGAGAAGGGGTTGGTTTACAATCTTCCATGTGAAAGCGACGAAGAAGGTCACAAGCATACTCCTACTGGGAAAGAAAAATTCCTTCATTGGTTTGCAAAACTTGGAGGCCAAGGAAATAGTGCAAAAATCCTAAGTTTGTCATCTCAAATTTATTCTTAAGGATGGTTTTCACATGGTTTAAAAGTTTTGAGTCACTACTAGTAAGGATAAGGTCATCAACATAAAGGAAATGGATTATGAGATGGCTTCCTACTTTCTTGGTATAGACATTAGGATCAGAATGGCATCTAGAAAATCTGATGTTAATAAGAAAGTTGTCCATTTTGGCATACCAAACTCAGGGAGCTTGCTTAAGACCATAAAGAGATTTCTTAAGGCTAGAGTCATTCTGGACATAGCCAGGAGGTTGTTCCATGTAGATTTATTCTTGAAAATTCTCATGCAAGAAGGAGGATTTAACATACATCTAATGGACCTCCCATTTATGTGAGGCAACAAGGGAAAGAACAAGGTGGATGGAATTAATTTTGGCTATCAGGGCAAAGGTTTCATTATAGTCAATTCCTTCAACTTGGAAAAATACTTTCGCAACTAAATGAGCCTTGTGCCTTTCAACACTTACATTTGATGCATACTTAGTTTTGTAAACCCATTTACATATGACAAGTTTTATTCATTTTGGAAGAGGTACAATATCCCAAGTATCCTTTGCCATTAACAAACGATACTCTTCATTCATTGTTGTATTCCAATCTAGATGACCTAAAGATTTTGCAAATGTCTTTGGATCGTGAGCCTTTGAAACTTGAGATAAAAGACAAGAGGCTTGTTGGAACTATGTTGTATATCAATATTAGATCTGCAAATATGCTTCATAAATAAACCAATAACAAACACCAAACCATTCACTGAACATTGAACACAAGAAATAGATAAAACCCTTGAGGTAGGGTAACACCATGTATTAATCCTTACAGAAGGATAAAAATCCTCAAGCAATACTTGCTTGTACATCAACAATATTCTTCACCATGTCAATTACATTGCTTACACTTCCTTAAATATCATTCTCTATGTCCTAGGAACATTCTAGAGTAGGTATCTTCTAGAAATCCCATTTATTATTTCTAATTACCCATTTACTATATGTAACTACCATTGTGTTCCTTATTTAATACCATGGTGGACCTATTCCACCTTACATTGAATAGCCGCCACTAACAATATCTAATCCCCATTCTCATTAGGTACCTCTCATATTACCACACATATTACCTCCCTAGATATATTACACACTCATTCAGGTGAAAGTAAAACCGTAGAGTTTTCACCTCACCAAGTTGTAATCAAGGATCTAAATGATCCTCAACATGTTCTTGCAACTCGAATTGTTGATGAAATTACCAGTTTGAAAAAGTTTGAAAACTTTGGGTCATCATCTTTTCCATCATTTTTTGTTGCTCTCATAACATTGACTTGAACAAACTTTGGAATGAGCGGTTTGTTCATCTAAATTATCGCTCATTGTAACAACTATATAATTAACAGATGGTTACTAGTCTCCCTCTTGTTTCATGCAGAGATGGTGTTTGTGTCAGTTGTGTTCTTGACAAACATCATCGAGACAGTTTTGACAAACGTGCCTCTTAGCATGCCTCAGACCCTTTGGAGTTTGTTCACAGTGACTTGTGTGGTCCACTTTCTTCTCCTTATTTTTATGGGTGTAATTATTTCTTAAATTTCATTGATGAATTTTCCCAACGTACTTGGGTTTACTTCTTAAACCTTAAGAGCGAAGTTTTTGACAAGTTTCTACCCTACAAGGCCCTTGTAGAAAAAAAATATAGACATCAAATTTAAAGGTTAAGAACATATAATAGAGGGGAATATGTGAACAATAATTTTACAAGTTATTGCACTACATAGGGCATCCAAATGCAACACACTATTCCATATACACTACAACAAAATGGTGTTGATGAGAGAAAGAACCGCACATTAAAAAAAATGGATAATTATATGATCCAATCGAAGGGATTAAGTCTAAAGTATTGGGAGGAAGCCATCAACTATGAAAATTACATAGTAAATCACACTCCCACAAAGGCTCTTAAAAATATAGCACTGGGAGAAGCATGGACTAAAATTAAACCTAATGTAAGTCACTTCCATGTATTTGGAAGTATAGCATGAGCTCACATTCCTGATGAGAAAAGGAAAGCATTGGAACCTAAAAGTGAGAAGTGTATATTTGTTGGTTATTTTGAAGATGTCAAAGGATACATATTTCTTCAACCAAATTGTAATGAAATTATTATTAGAAGAGATGTTAAATTTGTTGAAAATCTCTTGGTCTGCGACCATAATTTGACGATTGTTCTTTCTTCGGCCTATGAGCCATCTTCGGCTTTTGTGTCTTCTTTTGTTCCTATTCTGGTTTATTCTTCAGATGATGACAATGAGGATGAAAATCCACCTCCGCCTGCTCATCTTCCTCTAGATGAGTCCATTGAACATGAACCAACACCAACACCATCGCTTCCTAGATGGGTATGTTCAACACGAGAAGCAGCTGGTGATCTTGTCGATGATCCTTTGGATTAGCATCAAACACGTTCAGAGTTTGTTATATATCTATACCAGATTTGCAAATATAACTTAGAAATATCCAATAATAAACCATAAACCATTCACCATAACAAAGAATAATATAAAACCATTCACTGAAACATTGAACACAAGAATATAGAAAACCCTTGAGGTAGGGTAACATCATATATTAATCCTTACAAAAAGATAAAAATCCTCAAGAAATATTTTCTTGTACATCAACAATAATCTTCACCATGCCAATTACATTTCTTACACTTATATAGCATTATCTATCTCCTACGAACATTCTAGAGAAGGTATATTCTAGAAATCCCATTTATTATTTCTAACTATCCATTTATTATATCCAACTATCATTGTGGGACTTATTTAATACCATGGTGGACCTATTCCACCTTACATTGAATGGCCTCCACTAATAATACATAACCCCATATTCTCATTGGGTACCTCCCATATTACCACACATATTACCTCTTTAGGTATATTACAAAGTGATTCGATATACTGATAGAAGGTTACATGAAAGACTTGGAACACATAATACATCATTGAAATGACCATTATCTACCTGAACTGTTCCAGATCCTACAAAAGTAAGAGATCTATTATCACCAACAAATATTTTCTTGGTGTTACATTCATTTGGAGTAGAAAATATGGCTTTCTCCTTAGTCATATGATAATATGTTCCATAATCAATAAGACACTCATTAAAAGAAGAAGTATAAGTTGCATTGAAGGATAAACCAGAAGCACAAAGTGCATGTCCATGAGAAGAAAAAGAAGTAGTAGAATCAGTATTGATGTTGTGCTTCTTCATCGCTACTTCTAAAGTTGTCATCTTATTGAAACATTTGGACTCATCATGACCATCTTTCCCACAAAAATTGCAATGTCTGTCAGTCTTCTTATTTTTATATTTTGTTCCTTTTTCATCATTAAGAGCTGAAGTTGTCTAAGTGGGTTTGGGACCCTTTTTTTGCTTTTTTTTTGTGGCAAGGATGTTGTTTCTTGAGATTCTTGGGTTTATCTTTCTGTTGGGATACTAAGTCTTTGTTGGAGGTTCCTACAGTGTTGTTCACTCCAAGTTGTACAAGCTTATATTTCTCTCTAATCAAAGCATCACAAAAGGACTCAAGAGTGGGTTTTTGATAAGCTTTTCCTAGAGCCTCTCTCATGGCATAAAAAGTAGATACAAACATAGAATATATGCTACTTAGCTTAGAAAGAATAATATAGATGCAACGTTCTTCCTCTAGCTTTATGCTACACTCTTCATATAAAATTTTAAGTGTTAAATAAACTTAGATAGATCATATTCAATTCAAGAAAAAATATTTGGACAAAGCCAGTATTTGATTTTCTAACTGATGTTCTCGAATAATATTGTGTTTACCAAACACAGATTCAAGTTTTTCCCAAGCTTTATCGAGGTCATCAATTTCTTGAAGGTGGAACCTTAAATAAGGAGAGATGAACATTTTGATCAGTCCATGGGTTTCACCATTCCTATTATCCCATTTGACTTTATTTTCATCGTCAGTAAGTTCTTTTTATTTTCCCAAGGTAATCTGGTACAAGCCTTTACTTCTTAATGAATCCTCCGTATGAGATTTCCATTGGAAGTAGTTGGTGTTGGTAAGAAAAATATCATTGGAAGAAGTCATATTAAATATGCAAATAATATGGATTTAAAAATTCAACTTAAGATCTGGATGGAAAGATCTCGAAAAATTAGGCAATTTTAAAAAAAATGACATTGAAAACAGATTGCAGATGTGAAAGTTATGTCATTAAAAAAAAAAACATAAATGATAAGAAAAGAAACACGTGGAAAGTAGAAGAAAGTTCATGTGGTGATACCCCTCCAAATAACCTCACTTTTACAAATAAGTTGCTTTATGAAGTGACCCACTTTTATAAAAAGAAGTGGGGATCACTTTTAAAATGAAGTTACTTTATAAAGGAAAGTTGCATGCAAAATAAATAACTTTAAAACAAAATATTAAAGATACTTATAGTGATTCACTTTTATACTTGAAGTGAAATACACTTTACAATGGATGCATGAACTTTTTCAAAAAATAGTAGCAAAAAAGAGACTTGAACTCAAGACCTCTTACTTAATAAGGAAACTTTTAACCAAGTGAGCTAGCAAAACGTAGTGTATTGTTTAGAAGGAAGATTTTTGTTGGTGTTGTGCGTGTTGGACACACCTACCACACTTATAGGGGGGGTGAATGAGTGTGGGGCTCTTTTTCCCAAAACTTCCCTCTTGCACAAAAACTCATCAATTAGCATTCAACATTTATTCATTACCCATTGTTGTCATTTATAACCAGTTATATGTGAGCACATATCAACAACATATATTAGCAATATATCATCAACAAGTCATCACCACAATGAACACAAAGAACACAAGATGTATGTACAATTTTCTTTTTATTACAGATTACAATACTTGGGGTTTATCAACAACAACTGAATAGAGTAAAACTCTACAAGAGCACCATCTCTATATGCAAGTCTCAGCTTGAATTCTCAGCACCAACTGAGATGAGGCAACAATCCTCAACAGATATCAATCTGTACCATAAACAAGAGCATCAACCATGCACCAACCTGTGCCAAACAACCTGTAATCAACCCGTACCATAAACAAGTGCATCCAACCATGCACCAAGTATATACCAATCATGTGTCGAATACTCATCAACAATGACTCATCAATATGTACCAACATCATCAACTATACACCTCATGTATGTGCCAACTCATCATCTGCTTGTCTCAACCATGACTAGTTTTGGATTAGTCAACAACCCTAACTTGAAATAATCATTACTTTGTACCTGTACTGAATAAAGACCTGAAACTGATACACAATTTTCTTCAGTTTGTTTTATGCAATTCTTCCAATTGGAACTACTTGGAACCTCTCAGAAAAGGAGTTATAGCAAAAATGGCATACCTTGCTAAATTCTGGCTTATTCTAGAGAGCGACCTTGTAGAGCGTGCCCCGCACAAAATATTTGATGAATAGATCTGAAAATGTTATAGAGAATACTACAGATTGTAATCTAAACAACACAATTGTTCTCACTAAACTTGGATCTGTTATGAATAAGTTATGACGTTTTTACCCGAAACACCTGATTTTGACTAGTTTCAGGACTAGCCACAAACCCTATTTTCCACGGAGTGTAACTCCCAAAATACAACAACCCACAAGATGAATTTTTAACCACGGATACTTGGCTATGTTTTCTCACTTTCATATCAATTTCAATATCTGAATCATTATAGAAAAAAGGTTATAGCGAAAATGGTGAGATGACCTGTAAATAACATACCTTAGAAAGCACCATCAAAAGAATTTATCCTTCCTTTCATTTCGGCCTTCTTTTCTTCACTTTCCTCAACATTTTGGCTTAGATATCCTTGGTTACCTCAGTCACCTATATATCTTCAATATCTTCAAGTGTTCCACACCAAAAATACTCAAGAAGCTCTCCATCAATACTCCAAAATATATTCCCACAAGAAGCTCTCCATTGATCCACAAAAAGGATGATCTACAAGAGACCATTGCTATATTATTTATACTTTCATCCTTTAGGTCACTTAACCCATTTTTAAGTCACTTAACCCATTTCTAGGTCACTTAACCTATTTTCCTTATTTTAGGGTTAACCACTTTCCATAAATAGAAAGTTCTCCAATACTTTAACATTTAAAT
>ML794640.1:211632-228411 GCA_009831015.1 Picea engelmannii
TCTAAGGAAAGAGGGAGGAGCATGAGGCCTAGCTTTAGCTACACCGGAATGAGCCTCCTCCCCTTAGGGTTTTGACTTGGTGGCCTTGCCATTGCAGCACTATCAAGCCTAACTCTCTCGTCCTTAGATTTAGATTCTCCCAAACCATTAGCCTTACTCCTTGACTCCACTTACCCCAAGGCACGAGTCTATACTAAAACGTTGAGCTTTTGGTGTTAAAACAACTCTTTCAAACTTTCTCAATTGTGAAACCCTACTAACCCTAACGTCTACTAACCCTAGTTTTGGTGATGACATCTTGGCCTTTTTGAACTCTTGTTTGCTCCAAAAGTTGCGGCTAGGTCATCCCTTGATAGCCATAGAAGTGTTGAATATTTTCGTTGGTTTATTTTGCAAAAAGGTCCACTTCTTCACCTGTCAAACTAACCCTAAACCCTAGGTGACGTCATACTTATTTAAACCCTTGTTTGGCTTTAAAACATTGTGATATCGTCACCTAGCATTTGGCATTGATGTGTAGAGTATTTTCATTAGCTTAGTGTGCAAAACGTTCCACTTCTTTGCCTACATAACTAACCTAAATTAGGGCTGACGTCACCTTTGTAGTAGCAGCAACATTATTGACGTCAAGCCTCTTCTTAACCCTTGTTTAAGTGTAAACGTTGTGATTTTTCCCTCCTTTGATAAACATTTGAGTGTTAACATTTTCATTGGCTTATTTATCATAACATCCACTCATTTGTCTAGCTAACATAGGGCTGACGTCACCTTTTAGCAAGTATGACGCAGCAGCAACATTATTTATGAGCAGATTTATGATATTCTTTGCATTGTGATATACAAAGATTTGATTTTACACATTGAATGCAAGTATCGGTTTGTACTTATTGAAGAAGTGTTATAAGCCTTTATCTTTGTTTGCAATCATTGACTTCGTCAATAATTACTCTCATTAATGCTCATATATGT
The DNA here is from genome assembly GCA_009831015.1 of Picea engelmannii. NCBI lineage: Eukaryota > Viridiplantae > Streptophyta > Pinopsida > Pinales > Pinaceae > Picea > Picea engelmannii. The sequence goes on from ML794640.1 coordinate 212,602, forward strand.
TGAAGGTAGTCATTAATACTTTGAAGTACTAACCACTGCATCACATCTTCTATCTTTATTTGTCTTGTCTCGCAAACAAGTGCCATTAAGTGGAAGATTTTCTCCTTGACTATCTCTATTGGCAGTAATCTGTGAAGGGAAGCCTATCCTTAACCTTTGAATCCTTAAACCTTGATCCTTCTCCTTCAGAACCCCAGATTACTAGGGATGTCTCCCTTGGGATTAGCCACCCTAAATAGAAAGAGCTCCCCATCGAGGTGACAGTGGGTGGGGAAGCTCCTGTTACGCCAGTTTGAAGCCTTGACTCAAGCTACCTAAACCCTTCCTACAAACTGTTGGATAACAGGGAGCATTGATCTCCCTCTGGAATTGAGTAGTTTTCAGATTTAAACATCAACGATGGGGTCTCTATACAAAGAGTGTGTTGGTATCATCTTCTGATACGGAATTTTCACGCGAAAGGTATGTATGGTATGAGTTATTAAAAGGTATGTATGGATAAATTTTATGGTATCAGATCACCTTCAAAATTTTCAAGATAAAAGGTATGTATGGATAAACTTTATGGTATCCGATCACCTTCAAAATTTTCAAGATAAAAGGTATGTATGGAATTAAATATTAATTTTAAAGAGTTGAAGTTTTGTGGATTTGGTAAAAGGTGTTATTAAGGTATAAAATAATTTTAAAATAATTTTAAAACCTTTTCACCATTAGTTTTGGGTTCAATCTTTAAGTATAAGATTATTTTTCAAATAAAGGGCTTGGTTTTATAAGCAGTGGTTTTGGAATTTTTTCTTCCGCTAATGATGAAAACTTAGAGTTCTAAGTTCGAAATCAAGAAGTTCAATGGAAAAAACAATTTTGAGATCTAGAAGGTGAAGATGAACGATCTTCTCGTGCAACAAGGCATGGTGAAGGTGTTTTGGGGAAAATCAAAGAAACTCGCAACTATTTTAGATGAAGAGTGGGAAGAGATCGATGTGAGAGAACTGAGTGTCATACATTTGTGTTTGGCAGATAATTTTATGTTCAACATTGTCTCGGAGAAGACAACAATCGGTTTGTGGATGAAGCTGGAAATCTTGTATATGAGGAAATCATTGACCAACAAGATCTTCCTCAAAGGACAATTGTACAGTTTGCGCATGAAGGAAGGTACGAAAATAGTTGATCATTTAAATACCTTTGATACTCTTTTAGTCCAGTTGACTATCATGGGAGTGAAATTGGAATCTAAAGACAAGGCAATTACATTATTTTGTTCTTTTCCCGAGTCATGCTATCACTTTGTTATCTATATTAGTTTCAGTTCAACAGAAAGTATTTAGTTTGATGTTATTATTGGAGCTTTATTGTCTGAGGAAACAAGGAAGAAATCCAATCTAGAAACCTCTACATCTGAGGCGATGGTGATCAAAGGAAGACCTAAATAAAGAGGACATGTTCAGAGGGATTTTTGTCGGTCAAATTCGAAGTGAAAAAAGAGAAAGCTTAAGTGTTGGTTTTGTGGAAAATCGGGACACCTGAAGAAGGACTGTTGGAAGTGACAACAAGCCTCCATATACAACCCTCCAAAATAAATGAAGGAAGCGAACACAATTGAAACAGGTTCAACAATAGGTTCAGGTATGGTTGATGAAGTTTTATCAATTAGTATTGGTTCACGTCATGATCAACAGTGGTTATTAGATTCTGGTGCTTCAAATCACATGTGTCTTCCTAGACACTGGTTTTTTACTTACCAGTCTATAGATGATGGATTATTTTACATGGGAAATTGTATCTCGTGTAAAGTTGTAAGAATTGGTAGCATTCAAATTAAGATGTTTGATGGAACTGTTAAAATACTAACTGATGTGAGACATGTACCTGAGCTTAGGAAGAACCTAATTTTGTTTGGGAGTCTTAGAAACTGGAGGATATAAGAGTATTGTTCAAGGTGGAGTTATGAAGGTCTACAAAGGAATCCTACTGGTTATGAAAGTGAAGAAGGTTGGTAACATGTTTCTGTTAGAAGGAAGAACTGATTCAGCTCATGCGACAGCAATATCTGAGAACAAAAGTGATTCTATTTGATTGTGGCATCAACGATTGGTCCATATGAGAAAACAAGGATTAAAGGTATTAACTAATCACAAGTTACCTCCTAGTCTAAAGTATTTAAAGTTATATTTCTACAAGCAATGTATTTATGGAAAACAAAATAGGTAGAAATTTAAAACCGGAAGACACACCAATGAAGGAATCCTTGATTATATCCATTATGATATTTGGGCACCATCCCCTACGATTTTGTATGGAGGATCATCATACTTTGTTACTTTTATGGATGATTTCTCTAGGAAGGTGTGGATCTATATTTTGAAAAGAAAGGTTGATGTGTTTACTATTTTCAAGCAGTTTAGAGTTTTAGTGGAAAAGGGCATTGGTAGGTCCATTAAATGTTTAAGAACTGATAATGGTGGTGAATTTATGTCAATGGAATTTGATAAATATTGCAAGGAGTTTGGGATTGATAGGCATAAATCCACTGCCTATACTCCTCAGAAAAATGGAGTTGTTGAATGCATGAACAAGACTCTTCTAGAGAGAGCAACGAGTATGCTTAGTAATGCCAACTTGCAGCAGGAATTGTGGGCAGAAACAGTAATTATTACTTGTTATCTATTGAATTGATCACCATCAACAAAAATAGAGTGCAAGATTCCTAAAGATGTATGGAAAGGTCACTCTTGTAATTATTCTAATATTAAATTTTTTGGTTGTGAAGCCTATGCTTTACTTCTGAAACATCATCTTTCTAAACTAGATCCAAAATAAAAAGGCTTATCTTTGTTGGATATGGTGATGGCATTAAGGGGTATAGGTTGTGGGATCCTACTGACCACAAGATCACCATTAACAAAGATGTAATATTTGATGAATCATCTCTCATCAAATCAGGTGTAGATGTTCAAATGAAACAGGAAGAAGTATCTAAGTATCAACAGATTCGGTTTGAAACCAGTTCAAATACAGATGAAAGTGAACATGAACAAGTTTATGAAGATGGTAATGAAGAGTTTCCTGCAGAGGAAGACATGGTTGATGATAACAATCAACATAATGTGGATGAGACACAAACTTCCCTAAGGAGTTATACACAGGTTAGAAATACTCCAAGAAGGTATGATGATTTTGTTTCATCAGTTTCTTTAAGTACTAATGATGATGAACCTTTGTGCTATCAAGAAGTTGTGAAAGGTTCTAACAATGATAAATGGTAATAAGCAATGAAGGATGAAATGAATACATTACAGAGGAATTCCACATGGGACCTGGTAGAACTTCCAAGAGACAGGAAAATTGTAGGTTGCAAGTGGGTCTACAAGCTGAAGAAGGGTGTTGATGATAAGGTAGAAAGGTACAAAGCAAGGATGGTTGCAAAAGGATATTCTCAAAAAGAAGGTATTGACTTTCATGAGATTTTTTCACCAGTTGTTAACATTGTTTCAATTCGAAGTGTGTTAGCATTGGTTGCATTACTTGATTTGGAGTTGGAGCAATTAGATGTTAAGACTGCTTTCTTACATGGATATTTGGATGAGGAGATTTACATGGAACAACATGAAGGGTTCGTTTAGAATCGCAACAAGAAATTTGTTTGCGGGCTCAAGAAATCATTGTCTGGTCTGAGGCAGTCACCCAGACAATGGTACAAGAAATTTGACTCTTTCATGGTGAGCCAGAATTATACAAGGAGTGAGTATGATCATTGTGTCTACTTTAAGAAATTTAATAACAGAATATTCATTATCTTAGTATTGTATGTTGAAGATACGCTTTTAGCAAGAAAAATCATAACTGAGATCAACAGGATAAAGGCTCAGATGGCTAGGACGTTCAATATGAAAGATCTAGGAGCAGCAAGGCAAATTTTGGGCATGGAGATATTCAGAGACAGGAGGAATGGTAATCTTTGGTTGTCACAACAGAAGCATGTTGAGAAGATACTTTTGAGGTTTGGTATGAACGATGTGAAACCAATTTCGGTCCCTTTTGGCTTCCCATTTTAAGCTTTCTTCAAGTTTATATCATAGTACAAAAGAAGAAAATGAATATATGTCTCGAATACCATATGCTAATGCAGTAGGAAGTCTAATGTATGCGATGGTTAGTACAAGGCTAGACATTTCACATGAAGTTGGGGTTGTCAGCAGATATATGGAAAATCTAGGTAAAGAGAATTGGGCAGCAGTGAAATGGGTGCTTCGGTATCTGAGGGGCATAAGTGATTACTGTATCACTTATAACAGTGGTTGTGAATTAGTTTGTGGATATCTTGATTCTGATTTTGTAGGTGATTTGGACAAGAGAAGGTCGACTTCAGGGTATGTCTTTACTCTTGCAAGTGGAGTTATTAGTTGGATGTCAAAGCTAGAGAACATTGTTTCTTTATCCACTACAGAAGAAGAATACATAGTTGCTTCACATGCTTGCAAAGAGGCAGTTTGGTTGAAAGGTTTGTTTGGTGAGTTTGGAAGGATGCAAGACAAAGTAAATTTACTTTGTGATAGTCAAACTGCTATTCACTTGGCTAAGAATCCAGCCTACCATAGTAAAACAAAACATATACCTATCAAGTACCATTTTGTAAGACAAGTCATCAATGAACATGGAGTCTCTCTTGAGAAAGTGCATACAAAAGAGAACTGTGCAGACATGTTCACAAAACCAATACTTTTAGAGAAGCTACGATGGTGCTTGGCTTCTCTTGGCTCGTAGAAAAGGTGATGAACAAAAGGAAAGAGCAAGGTATTAGGTTAATTGTTGTCAAGGTGGAGATTTTTGGAACTTGATTACAATGAATTCCCAAGAATAGTTTTTTAGATCCTATTATTCTGAATTGGTTGTAACTAAATGAGATCAAGGATAGGAGTGCATTCAATGAATTGGTTTATTGTGTAAATTGTTATAAAGTTGTGTATGCCTGTAGAGGTTGAGAGATATGTATGAGTGAATTTGTTGTAAATATCCTTGATCTGAATAATAAGACAATTGATACCTTCGCTTGGTGGACGTAGCCCAAATCTTGGGTGAACCACATAAATTCTCATTTCAAATGTTTGATTTGTTTTCTGTATTAATCTGTTGCATATTAGCTCATTAATGGTGGTTGAAGGATAGCACGTTGGATCCAGGAGAAGGCGTGATCAACGTCCCAAATATCCTCTCATTTCAAAGCTATACAAAGGTTACTTTCAGAGCGATTTGCGAAAGGTACAATCATCAGGAAGGAAAGAGCCATGCATCATATTTAGATTCTATCGCATTCCACTAGATCGTTATCAAACTACCTAATTGCATTTTCAAAGTGAAGTAGGATGATTCATCTCAACGGTTGATCAAAACATAATCATTGATCCGATCAAGGAAGGAATTACAAGTTTAAGCGCCCTTTGGAGCGGTGTGAAGTCATAGGTCCTAGTCACATGGTAAGAAAGGTCTCCATTGCAAGGTTGGATACTGGCGCAAAGGATATAGACTACGGTTATAATCTAAGTTCAAACCAGGAAAAGGTAAGTGCTCAAAGCTATTTTTGTTTATATAAGAACTTAGGCCTTGGTTTCAAGCCTTTAGTAATATGAACGTTGAGGCTAGAGTTAGAAGCACATAAGGAATTGTACAAAGGGCCTTATTTAAGATTCTTACATTGATTTTAAAGAAAGGAATGAGTTTTATAGCCATGCACATTATTGGAGAGTGGATATCAATGAAATTTGGTCCATTTGGGACCAATAGAATTAGATTGAAGCTTGTTTTATTGAGACAAACAGAGTCTACATATTGAGAACCTACTCACTACTGTAATTATAAAGACAGTGGAGAAAGCTAAGGATCGAAGTAACGAGATCAATCGATATATGTGATCGATCCATAAGAACCTTCAAACTGAATTAGAAGAATCCATAGTGCAGAGATTTTGAACCTTACATATGTGGATAGAGTAATTCGAAGGGAATTCTAAGTGACCTAGTTTTTTTAGAACCAATCAAGTTATTTTGAAGACAGACAAAGGGTTATGAGAGAATTATGTTTGTAGGTTTTGAAGTTTATTGAGAACCATTGAAAGCAAGATCCTTAGATAGTCTCTTTGAAGGCTTATACAATAGCTAAGTCATCCAAACTGCCTATGAGTTTAATTGTGATTTGGAACACTGAGTAGAATTCTCTACATCAAGCAAGAATAATTTATATATCTCTGATTTTATAGGAATTTTCCCTAGTAGGGATATCAACTATTATAGAATTTAATTCTCCATATAATTTAGAGGGACGGTGTAATTATTTTTTAAGATTTATTTTTGTATTCCAAAAAACTAAATCAAGTTGAGTATGTCAATATTTAGAATAATTTTGAATTTGAGAATTGAACTTAAATTATCAAAGCGTAATTATTAATAAATTCTTATAATTAATAAAATAAAAATAATTAAATAAATCAATAGAAAAATACGAGAGTACATTTACACTCATAGGTAATATTAAATAGTACTTCCTCTTCTACAACAAAAGTTTAATATATATCCATCATCAACGAGTGGTTCATGACAATATCTAACACAAATCAGATTCAAAGATCTTTGTAAGAACCATTGGTATATGTAGAGCTCCTTTGCAACATCTACTAAAGGCCTTTATGAAGGTTCAGATCAGTTGCATATTACTATTCATTGTCTATCACATTCTAGCACTCATGTCCATGCACTTAGTACATTTGTTCTACTGGATATATTTCAAATAGAACCTTTTAGTTCGAGGTAGTGTGGGGATTTTCCATAACACCATTCTAAACATTTATATCATGGAAGAGACTACATTGTTAAACATGATGGATAGAACAAAGGCCCGTGTTGAGCATGATTTTAGAGTGACACAACTATCCTTCATTGATTGAGGCTTTGTATATGCAATTGTTCATATTATAGGTTTTAGAAAGATGAGATAGAAATGGTATAAAGATAGAGAATTATGGAAGAAAATGGACATTTTTACATGCTTTACCGCTTGAGTTAGTTACTTCATTGAATCTTACTTGGCTCTCCATTTGAATTAGTTACCTCATTGCATCTTACTTGGATCTACCTCAACAAACACTTCAGCATGTGGTGGCAGACTTTTTTTCGTTCACATCTTAATTACATAGATCAATTTCTTTAATTCCATGCATACCAGGTTAGAATATTACCTCATGGAGGAATTAGCAGTTGGTTGATGAGGAGCTTGGGAAATCTTAATGAAGAGAAGTGAGGGAAGTTAGAAATATGGAGTTCATACAAAGAAGGAAGCATCACATGCCTAAATATGAGTACACACTCAAGCCATTGTGGATAAAGCACGATGTTTACACAAGTCACATAGGAGATCTATATAGAGATATAATCAAAACAACATGTTTACACAAGTCACGTAGGAGATCTATATAGAGATATAATCAAAACAACATAGTACAATGTTTTATTTGTATTAGGATTATTAGGGTTATTTGTATTAGGATTTATTAGGGTTAGGGTTATTTGTATTAGGGTTATAGTACCATGGTTATTAGGATTAGGTTTAAGTTTATTTGTATTAGGGTTTATTTTATTATAATAATAAAATAGTTACAAAACACACTATAAATAAAAACAAAGAAATCAATTCTTCTTCAAATAATAAAACTAGCAAAACCACATTATAAAAGTGGTTGATAAGTTTGGAAAAGTGGAAAATGACATACCCATGGGTGTATATCAACCACTTTTATAATGTGATTTTGATGGTAGTTATTATAATACAATGCAATTATCCTCTTGATTAAATTGCCTAGTGCGAAATGTGTAATTTGAATGAGCTTATTTTTGTAATGTTATTTTAGTTCTGTGAATTTGTGTAGATATGTTAAATGATATTTAATTCCTAAAATTATCTTAAAGTTTCCATGGTGCAATAATTTTTATTCTCAATTATTGGTAGAGTTATACTTCTTTGTGTCCCTTGTCCCACAAACAAGGGGGTCTCATACACCAATTTGGTGTGACTTTATTGTGACCTTAAAAATAGATTATTATTATTATTATTATATATATAGCTATAAATGTCTTCACTAGTGGTATAAATTTGAGGAGTAGACTAATTTCAATAGTTTTGTTCATAGTTGTGTATGTTAATTGTAAATGTTAAGGTTAATATATATTGAAATTTAAATATGGTGTAGTTTTCATATGAGATTCGATCTCAACATTCAATCTGAATATAAAATTATTTTGGTATCAAAACAATTATATAATTTCCTTAGAAAACCCACATTTATTACATAATATCATAATGTTTACACATTGTATATTTCCAAATGCATATGATGAAACACAAAATTCCCAAAGAAATAGTTCGTCATGTTCCACTAAGAAACCCTATACTTGAACACTACTAAGAAAGGACACGTGATCTATTAACAAACATAGTAATATATTAACTAATGTCTCATCATTAACATGCACAGTAATATCCCCGGATGGGGTGACATGCGTCGAGAGCTAGGGACGTGGCGAGGGGGTGAGGGAGGCCATTTATATCGGCCCTCACCACACACTTCACGAGTTATGAGGCGCATTAGCTCCTACCACCTCCGTCCTTCGATGAATCCCTGCACGAGTGACTTCAGTCCGGCTAGCCAGAGCATTAAGCTCATGGCTTTAATGGCGTTAATCGCAGTTTATCCACCCACCAGCCTTCCCGGGAGTTCTATTGTGCCCTGGCAGCTTCCCGAGCAGCAAAGCTGCAACAGAGCTCTCGGCGACTCAGGTTTGAACTTCGCTCTAGATATGCCGAGGTTGAGAGGGAGGCCCCGCAGGGGGGCTGGCTGGTATGCAGCCGACTCCAGAAGGAAACGACACCGGGATTTCAAACGCGTCATGTCCTTAGCCAGGCAGAGACGACGACAGGCGACGATGGTTGCAGACTCACCTCCCGACACAATTGTGGAAGAAGACTTGCGCATTGAGCTCCCACCGAATTTCTCAGAAAGAAAAATGTTTACAGTCCCCGATAATTGGGACCCCCCCACTTGCTTCATCAGCTCAGAGACAACACCCTGCGGCAAAGACTCCTCTGACCCCTGCCCCAAAGACTCCTCAGACCCTTGCGCAGCGCCATGCATAATCGAGGAGGAGCCACAGATGGTTACCGGAGGAGAAGAGGATGCAGGACGACCGGGAAGAGATGACAAGCTGCCAAGGCCGCCCTCGCCACCTCTCTTGCTCCTGGAGCAGCTGCAGCTCATCTTTGAAGTCCGCAGTCTAGTTGACGATCAGATTTTCTGAGCGGTCTGCATAAGCCAGCGCCTAGATATTCTCTATGCGGCCTACTCCAACGTCACTCCCAAACGCCAATGCCCAACCTGTGCACAGTCGTTTGCAATTCTAGTCAGCGAGGAAGAAGCGAAGGATGCTAATGGGAGCGCTGGTTAACAGGTCTTATTGTCTGCATGTTTTTCTCTATGTCTACTGTCATAATTTACCAGGTCTGTAGTCCTCTAGGTGTTAGCCTGGATAGTATTAGAATCTGCATTATTAGAATACTGTTAAACTTGAATACACCCCCTGGTTTCCTACGGGCAGGGTGGTGCTCTCTGTATTTTTTTGGGCATGCTACAGTGGACAGCCAGGTGTCCTGGTTTCCTACACAGGAAGGACAGTTGGCAACTATGTGTCGTGTATACTCTGTTTTGTGAAGCTTTAATATAACAGGATCTACCTTTTACTTAAAAAAAAAAAAACATGCATAGTAATATATTAACAAAGATAGAAGTGATTAGGGTTAGGGTTAGGGTTTTGTAGGCATACACATATTTTTTTAACCTCGCTTCATCTATATTTTTAACCTCGTGTGATCCAAATCGAGGGTAGAATTAAATTCTAGAAGAGTGAAGTCCATTGTTCATGATTCACTAATGATCCAATTTCTCTAGTACTTATGACTAACAGTGTAGGTTGATAAGGTTGCTACAACCCCTTCCCAAGGATGAACAATATGGAACTAAACCTTTAACAATCTACAAAACTTACAACCTATAACATGTAATGAATGGTTAGTCACCCTGGTAGGTTCCTCTCAATAAATGCCAAAGAGAGACAACCTTAGGTTAAGGCCTATTGTACACTGAGAAAAAGAGGATTCATAAAATAACTAAGGGGTCATAGTCAAGGAATAACCCTATAGGAAGTGGATTGTATTGACCAATATTTGATTTGTTTATATAAGCTCCTTTCATTTATAAATAGGAAAAAAATAGCATTCAAGATCTGAATTAGATCATGCTTATTATCTAATAATAAGAACACATCGACTTGACTCCTTCTAATTATATAAATTTTGAGTTTAGTACCATAGGTTCCAAATAGAGGGTAGAATTAAATTCTATAAGAGTAGAAATTTCCTTCCTTAGTTCAATTAATCATGATATCAATCAGTACTTAATCTCGTATAAAATTGAGAATTCAGCTTTAAATCAGCAAAACACCCAATTTTTTAGTTCCTAGCATCACACTCTCTGAAATCGAATTAAACAATTATGAGGTAGCAGGGATCTTTGAAGGTACAATACAACTTTTGTTCTAAAATGAACCACAAAAATTGCCAGACATAGTCGAACTCCTTCAGGTAAAGAATATAGGAATTAAAATATAAATTCCAGAGAGGGTTTTGAGATAGAACAATGTTAGAAATAGATCATATGGTAACATATTGGATTTAGGTGAGTACAACGGATGAGGACAATAAATTATAACTAAAGCTAATTGTCTTTAGTGCCTCACAATATTGTTTATTCATGCATGCATTAATATATTTTGTTCCAAGTATAAAGGAATATTTTAACACTACCTAAATGGTTTGCTTATAGTATATTATTGCATTCACTAAGGAAAGAGAAATAATAAAGTTGTGAAGTATCATGTCATTCAGAGTTGTCCCTTTTAGAGTTGAACACTCATAGTTGCATGCTCATTTCATTTGGAATCAATCCAAATGAAATGAGGGTGAAATATAGCATGCTTCCTTATTGTGTGCTTACTCAATAAGATCAAATGATGTAGATTGGTATATGGGGTTGTGGAGGCCGCTTGACTGGCCATTATATAACTCTAAACCTAAAATAATCTTTGCAATCATTTTATCTTGATTTATTGGATGTTAATTTTCTACGAAACAGATTTAGTGAAAAATACCAAAATCGAACTATGCACAGATAGTAGCGCACATCCAATTTAAAATAAAAAATCGAACTATGCACAAAGAGTAGCGCACATGAAATTTAAAATCTGACTATTTAATGGACAAAGATAAATATAAAAGTGTAACAAGAAAGCCAAAGAAAATACAACAAAACATTTGCTAACCTCTTTGTTGATGTTGCGCCTTTAACATTATTTCCTTCACTCCTGTTTTCTTTTCTTCAATGTTCTCCTCTATACTTCCTTGCACGAACTAAAATCAGGGTCTACAACTACATAGAAAAGAAATGGCAATTTTTTTTTTTGTTTACATAAACTTGAAGCTGAGGACATGTAAAAAACTCCCATGAATTGAAAAGGAAATGGCTTGGGAGTGGTAATTTTATTGGCAATTGTATTATTGGAGAAATGGAAAAAAAAATTCACTCACAACATGCCAAGTAGATAAAAACCGTCTAGGTTGTCAACAAGTCAAAACACGTGGTAATTTTATTCGAGGTGCTTTCTCCACACACTCAAGCTCCAAGCATGGCACCCCACCAAGCCTACAATTGGTAAATAAGGTGAAGCGCTCCACTCACTCACAAAGCTCCATGCACCTCAATAAGAATACATAAAGTTACTAAAAAAGCTAACCTCATTAAACTCAGTAAAAATCAAAACCTAAAGTAATTCATCATTGTTATGCTTATCATATGCATCACCCCTTTTAATGACAAACAAACATATTTTGTCATGCGAGGAAGTTAATGCTTCAAATCAGATCCTTTCATTTAGTGTGACCACTAAGATTATTCGAAGGATGTGAAAATTGTGTCCATTAAATTCCCATCTATCATTAAAAGCTCATTAAATTTGTACATTTCTAATAAGTGTACATTGACATTTTTTCCCTCCTGGTTAGAATCTGGCAACATAAATCCACATGAATCACAACTTTTTGTTAATTAAATTGAATTTTTGAATGCAAAAATGAATTCATTTTGGTGAAAAACCCATAGAGCACTCGAATTATATAGATTTAACCACTCAAATCTACAGATCCAACAATATATTGCGAGATTTCGAGCAAATATCCCCAAAACAATATACCCAGAAAAGGGGAAAAAACGTAGCACATTTAGGCTACGACTATATTTTATAGATAAAGTGAAATTATTATTTTAAAATAAATTATTATAAAACAAGCCACATGTGGCAATGTTCCTTCTAGATACCAAGGTTTTGATTTGATCTATCAATCAATCTGTTTGGAGTTCGAGAGAATACAAATTTGATAAAGAAATTAAGACAAAAAATTCCACTATTTTAGCAGAAGGATTTGATATCATGTGACGATGCTTAATGTCGTTGACTCGCTGATATTTAAACAATTTACTTTCCATGGCATTACAATGAACGTTTTCCCATTCATTGTATGTGAACGACGAAATTCAATTTTGGAAACCACACACAGGTGGCATTTTAAATGAGCATTTCATGGCATTGAATAGGTTAGTCATTGGCAGTGAAGTGTTAACAGGGAATTACTTGAAGAGAGCCTTTTGAATCAAATAAGAGTCCAAATGTTTTTTCAATTATTATTTTCTGATAAAATTTATTACACACTTCAATCATTCATTTAGATAAGAGATGGGCAGGCCTAAATCACTCCCTTATGTTGTGGTCAATCCAAAACCTTACATAGGCCAACTCCGCACGAGGTAAACACAAAAAAAATTAGTGCCTCTACTCTAATATCATAATAATCACATTTAGTTTAAAAAGAAAGGAAGGCAAGGTAGAGCAAAGTCAAAACCTAATGAATATAATAATATTCAATTTACTTTAGAAAAGAAAGTGCTTGTTGAGAGTCAAAAGGAACAATAAATTATAATACCTTACTAGAATGTCAACACATATTTTTTTATTTTTCTTGTTTATACTCCTAAGCTACTAAAGAAACAATAACATTCCAAACTACATAATGTCACCCTTTCACCATGTTTATGAATTGGTTTATCAATTCTTTTAATCTTACTCTGTGGTGTAAATTTATACTTCCATATGGGATCATGACATTTACAAAATTGCTTGAAATTATTCTACATTTTTATAAACATTGGAAAACTATGAATTTACACACCATTACTTTTGTCCTAAATTAAAAGAACTTAAAAGTATTGAAGATCATTTGTTATATGTATATTAAACTCTTGTGAAATACAAATTCCGGTTTCCTTCAAAAATTTCAAAGCCACTCGAGCAACAATAACATCTAAAACTATACGACATCCAAGCTCACTACTATTTATGAGCGTGTAAACTAAACTGTTATTGAACTTGAGATGACTAAGTCTATTCATGGTAGTTGTTTTCTATGTTGTTAAAGGAATAAAATGAATGGAAAAATATGTAGCTACCTGGTTTCATGTCTGCCAATTCCAAATCGCCTCACATAATCCAACTCCACACAAAGAAAATACAAAATGTTTAACTTCCTCTGCTCGGATATCATAATAACCATATTTAATTTAAAAAGAAAGGAAGGTGGAAAAGAGCAGAGTTAGAGACAAATGAATATAATAATATTTGATTCAAAAGAAGGACAAAGAAAGTGCCTATTGAGAGCGGATCGAAAGAAAGGAACAGGAAATTATAATACCTAATTGAACGTCCAATGTGGTTGTCAGCTCAGATTTTTCTTGTTTATACTCCAACAAATTCAAATCAACCCAATATCGCCTCAGTAAACTGTAAACCAACCCAAGCCAAGCTTCCTAGTAAACTGCTAAGAAAACCCTCTATTGTGAAACAATTTATTTAACACCAATGGTGCTTTCAACTGAGAAAGGGGAATAATGTGCACTTGCATGCCTACAATCGATAGTGGAGGATAGGAACTCAACTCTTTGTCATTCATGACTCTTGTTTTAATTTAGATAAGTCCAAGAGTAGAGCTACAAAAATATAATAATATTTAATTACGTTGAAAGGCATACACCTATTGACAATGGGCACATTTAATAGGTTTTTAGTGCTTAATCAATTTTGTATGGACAAGATTAAATATTGATGGAATATTCTTAGTCATCCCAATAAATCAATGGTTGTGATTTCAACCACTAAATTCCTCACTATTATTAAGGCATCCATTTACATGTTTACTTTTTTACTTTTACTTGATCATATTTAAAATTTACTATGGTGGCTAGTTGATTGCCACGTCTGAGTGATTAACAAAAATTAAGGTTTTGTTATAGAGTGGAGAGATGTGAGTCCGTGTTTCATTTTCTGGCCCAGCCGAAACCTTTCGGCCTTCACCAGCCATGAGTTTGTGGCTGTGCTAGTTTTATTATATTTAATTTACTAAAAGGGAAGAAAATGTACCTACCATCCGCAACGCTGAATGGAACAGAGCTAAGCCGAGAAAAGAAAGAACAATAAATTATGATACCTCACTCAAATAGGAACTCACGTCCAACGTGGTGAGGTGATTCAACTCCCAATTCTCAAATCTATTTCTTCTATCATCTCCAAGCTCCCACACATTCATATCCAATTCAACCTCCAACCTCTATAACTTCAAAATTTCACATATATAACACAAACACCATACATATAACATGAAACAAGCACAAACACAAACCACAGTAAGTCACATAACCCACATTGGAAGCGCTTCCATAATCTCACATAAACAAACAACACAAAGACCAGAATAGGCATCGTTGAATTTCTATTCCAGCAGATTCCATTCATCCCATTCCCATCCGGCTCCATCGACTTTTTTGCAAATATAAGGCAAATACTCTGGTGATATCGTATCATTCGGCTCCGGCTTTAATTGTTGGATCATGTTGTCATTGATGCCAATGGTTTGATTGATTGATGTCAAGTGATTGATTGATGCCAAAGGATTGATTGATTGATGATTGATGTAATGTAATATGTATTTTCCTTGATGAGAATGCATAGATGAAGATGGATCAATGAGTTCTCATTGATACATGATGAAGATGGATCGATGTGGTTTCATTGGTATATGATGCACTGTTGGAAAAATGTATAGATGACTCATTATTGTCTTATCATGATTGATAAAGTGCAAAAATGGATGAACTCCAAAGTGGTCCCCTTATGGTGAAAGCCCTCACGGGAAGACGCTTTGCGGATTGAGTTATCCTAGAAGAATGGTTGGAGGACCCATGCTCTCATTATTGTCTTATCATGATTGATAAGGTGCACAAATGGATGAACTCCATAGTGGTCCCCTTATGGTGAAAACCCTCACGGGAAGATGCTTTGTGAATTGAGTTATCCTAGAAGAATGGTTGGAGGACCCATGCTTGTATGTGGAATAATGAGATGAAGATCAAGGAAATTGTTGGTGAAACTATCCTAGATAGATAGTTCTTGTCATGCCATTTCCAGTGGTATGTGGAATGTCACATAACTCCTCATGGTTTGAGAGTTATGGCCTTACGAAGATGAATGACCCCCACATGAAGGCTTGAAGCCCCCAAGGTCAAAGAAGTCAAAGTGACCTAAAAGAAGAAATCATTATTTAAATGAT